>OY743167.1:0-15374 GCA_963555695.1 Dasypolia templi | reverse complement strand
TTAATTAATTATTTAATAATAATATTGATAAAATAATTAATATTCAAATAATAAATCTAAATAAATAAATTTTAAAATTATTTAACTGATAAATATTATAAAATATAGAATATTTTTTTATAATTTTTATTATACCAAAACCTCTATATAATTCTCTTCAACCTAAATCAATATTTTTTAATAAATTTTGACCAAAATTTAAAAAATAATAACTTAAACTATAAGTAGATAAATTTGGTATAAATCATATAATACATAAAAAATTTCTTAAGTTATAAGTCATAATAAATTTATTAATAGAATAAATTTTTATACTACTAATTAAATACCCTATAAATCCTCCAATTATTCTTACATAAATTACTATTATTTTTAAATTAAAAGGTAAATAAATTATATAAGGATAAGAAAAAATTATTCATCTTAAAAATCTCCCACTAATAATTCTTATAAATAATAAAATAAATATTCTCTTTAATATAACATAATCTTCATCATATAAATTATAAATTCTTATTAAATTATAATCATCTACTATTAAATATATTATTAAACGAAAAGTATAAAATATAGTTAATCCAGTAGAAATATAATATAAAAAAAAAATTATTAAATTTAAATTTCTAAATCTAACTAACTCTAAAATTAAATCCTTAGAATAAAATCCTGCTAAAAAAGGAATTCCACAAAGAGCTATATTGGAAATATTTATACATAAAGAAGTTAAAGGAATATATAATCTAATACCACCTATAAAACGAATATCTTGGGTATCATTTATTATATGAATAATAACTCCAGCACATATAAATAATAAAGCTTTAAATATAGCATGAGTTAATAAATGAAAAAAAGCTAAATCAGGTAAACCTATACTTAAAATTCTTATTATTAATCCTAATTGTCTTAAAGTTGATAAAGCAATAATTTTTTTTAAATCAAATTCATAATTAGCAGAAATTCCAGCTATAAATATTGTTAATCCTGATAATAATAATAATAACTTTAAAAAAAATATATCTAATAATAATATATTAAATCGAATTAATAAATAAACACCAGCTGTAACTAAAGTAGAAGAATGAACTAAAGCAGAAACAGGAGTAGGAGCAGCTATAGCTGCAGGTAATCAAGATCTAAAAGGAATTTGAGCACTTTTTGTTATTGAAGCTATAATAATTAATCTTCCAATTATTTTTATTTCTCAATCATTATTTATAAATTCTAAATAAAAAATATAATTTCATCTACCATAATTTATTATTCAAGAAATTGATATTAAAATAAGAACATCCCCAATTCGATTTCTTAAAGCTGTTAATATCCCTGCATTATAAGATTTTAAATTTTGATAATAAATTACTAAACAATAAGAAACTAACCCTAAACCATCTCAACCTAATAAAATTCTAATAATATTAGGACTAATAATTAATAATATTATTGAAAAAACAAATAATAAAACTAAAATAATAAATCGTATTAAATTTAATTCAGATCTTATATATCTTTTTCTATAATAAATAACAACAGAAGAAATTAAAAAAACAAATATTATAAATAACAAAGATATTCAATCTAATAAAATAGATATAATGATTATTATTGAATTAAAAGAAATAATTTCCCATTCTAATAAAATAACTACATTATTTATAATAAAATAAATTATAAATAAAAAATTTAATATTCTCATTATAAATAAAAAAATAAATGAAATAAAACAAATTGAATATTTTATATTATTAATAATTTAAAATGAACTTTATCCATATTTTTGATACCACAAATCAATATTTTAATTAAATTATTTAAATAAAATCAAATTATTCTATAATCAATCTTTAAAACTAAAATATTTAAAGGTAATCAATGTAATATTAATATTAAATATTCTCGAGAAACACCAGTATAATATCTATAAACGCCTGAATAATATTTTCCATGTTGAATAAATGAATATAAATATAAGCTATATCCAGCACTAAAAAAAGAAATTAATATTAATATTAATATAGAAATTCAAGATCATCTTATTAATCTATTAATTAAACTAATTTCTCCTACAAGATTTAATCTAGGAGGAGCAGCTATATTAGAAGATATTAATAAAAATCACCATAATCTTATTGAAGGTATAAAATTCATTATACCTTTATTAATATATAATCTCCGTCTATGTAACCGTTCATAACTAATATTAGCTAAACAAAATATTCCTGATGAACATAAACCATGACCAATTATTAAAATATAAGAACCAATAAATCCTCAATAATTCATAACTATAATTCCACTAATAACAATTCTTATATGAGCAACTGAAGAATAAGCAATTAATGATTTAATATCCACTTGACAAAAACATTTTAATCTAATATAAAAACCTCCAATTAATCTAATAACAATTATAATATAATTTAATTTTAAATTAATTTCTTGTAAGAAAATTAATAAACGTAATAAACCATAACCTCCTAATTTTAATATAATACCAGCTAAAATTATAGAACCTGAAACAGGAGCTTCAACATGAGCCTTAGGTAATCATAGATGAACAAAATATATAGGTATTTTTACTAAAAAAGCTATAATTATAGAAAAATATAAAATATAAATATTTAAATTAAAAAACTTTAAAAAATAAATTATTATACAATTTATTTCATTAAAAATATAAAAAATTCCCATTAATAAAGGTAAAGAAACAAATAAAGTATAAAATAATAAATATATACCAGCTTGAATTCGTTCAGGTTGATATCCTCAACCAATAATTAATAATAAAGTAGGGATTAATCTTCCCTCAAAAAATAAATAAAATATAAATATATTTATTGTTCTAAAAGTTAAATATAATATAATTAATAAAAAAATAATATTAAATAAAAAAAAATTTAAATAAAAATTTATTTTATATAAATTTTCTCTAGCCATAATTATTAAAATAGAAATTCAAATTCTTAATATAATTAATCCATAAGAAATAATATCACAAGACATTATATATCTTATATTACAAAATAAATTTAATCTTATTCTTAAATTTATAAATAAAAATATTAATAAAAATAATATTATTTGAACCATTCAAAATATATTTTTTATAAAACATACAGGAATTATAAAAATTATCATAATTAAAAATTTTATCATTTTTATTTAATTTAATAAATAATTTTATATTTATTTAATAAATATATTATTTATATTTATAATAAATTAAATCTTTGAAAATAATCATTTCCATGAGTTCGAATTATAGAAACTAAAATAGATAATCCTAAAGCCCCTTCACAAACTGAAAAAACTAAAAATACTATTAATATATATATATCATAATCAATAAAACTTAAATAAATTAATAAAAAAAAAAATAATCTTAAAACAATAAATTCTAAACTAAGTAAAACAATTAATAAATGTTTATGTTTAGAAACAAAAATTAAATTACCAATAAAAAATATTAAAATAAAAATAATTCATATATATAAAATTATCATTTGTTTTTATAGTTTAAAAAAATATTGGTCTTGTAAATCAAAGTTAAGTAAATTACTTTAAAAACTTCAAAGAAAAAGAATTTCTTTATCAATAATCTCCAAAATTATTATTTTTATTAAACTATTCTTTGATTTGATATTATTAAATTAACTTTATCAATATTATTAATTATAATATCTTTTTTTATATTATTCTTAAATAATCCTTTATCTATAGGATTAATAATTTTAATTCAAACATTATTAACATGTTTATTAACAGGAATAATAATTAAAACTTACTGATTTTCTTATATTTTATTTCTTACTTTCTTAGGAGGTTTATTAGTTCTTTTTATTTATGTATCAAGAATTGCTTCAAATGAAATATTTAAACCTATAATTAACTTAAAAAAAATTTTTTTATTTTTATTAATTTATTTTATAATTATTAAATTTATTTTTTTTAATGAAATATCTTGAATAAATTTTTCAATAAATTCAGATATAATCAATTTTAATAATTTAACATTATTTTTTAATAATGAAAATAAAATTAATTTAAGAAAATTATATAATAATCAAACATTTTTAATTATAATAATATTAGTAATTTATTTATTTATTACTTTAATTGCTGTTGTAAAAATTACTAATATTTTTTATGGGCCAATTCGTTCAAACTTCAATTAAAAAATTAATGATAAATAAATTTTTAACTTTGCGAAAAACTCATCCTATTTTAAAAATCATTAATGGATCACTAATTGATTTACCTTCCCCCTCAAATATTTCAGCTTGATGAAATTTTGGGTCATTATTAGCTTTATGTTTAATTATTCAAATTTTAACAGGATTATTTTTAACTATATATTATACTGCTAATATTGAAATAGCATTTTATAGAGTAAATTATATTTGTCGAAATGTAAATTATGGTTGATTAATTCGAACTATCCATGCTAATGGAGCTTCATTTTTTTTTATTTGTATTTATTTACATATTGGACGAGGAATTTACTATGAATCTTTCAATTTAAAATACACTTGAATAGTTGGAGTAATTATTTTATTTTTATTGATAGCAACAGCATTTATAGGATATGTATTACCATGAGGACAAATGTCATTTTGAGGAGCTACTGTTATTACAAATCTTTTATCTGCTATTCCATCATTAGGAGTAATATTAGTAAATTGAATTTGAGGGGGGTTTGCTGTAGATAATGCTACATTAACTCGATTTTATACATTTCATTTTCTTTTACCTTTTATTATTCTTATAATAACTATAATTCATTTATTATTTTTACATCAAACAGGATCTAATAATCCTTTAGGATTAAATAGTAATTTAGATAAAATTCCATTTCATCCTTTTTTTACTTTTAAAGATTTAATTGGATTTATTATTTTATTATTTTTATTAACTATTTTAACATTAACAAACCCATATCTATTAGGAGATCCCGATAATTTTATCCCAGCAAATCCTTTAGTAACTCCTGTTCATATTCAACCAGAATGATATTTCTTATTTGCATATGCAATTTTACGATCAATTCCTAATAAATTAGGAGGAGTAATTGCATTAGTTATATCTATTTTAATTTTAATTATTCTTCCATTTACTTTTAACAAAAAAATTCAAGGTATTCAATTTTATCCTATTAATCAAATATTATTTTGATCAATAGTTACAATTGTAATTCTATTAACTTGAATTGGAGCACGACCAGTTGAAGACCCTTATATTATTACAGGACAACTATTAACTATTTTTTATTTTTCTTATTTTATTATTAATCCTTTTATTAATAAATATTGAGATAATTTACTATTCAATTAATAAAATTAATGAGCTTGTTATAAGCATTTGTTTTGAAAACTTAAGAAAGAAATATAGTTTCTATTAATTTATACTAAAAAAAATTAAATTATAATAATAAAATTTTAAATCCTAAAAAAAATAATAAAAAATTTAAAGAAATTGGTAAATATCTTTTTCAAGCTAAATATATTAATTTATCATAACGATAACGAGGTAAAGTTCCTCGAACTCAAATAAATAAAAAAGAAATTATAGTTAACTTAAAATAAAATATAATTCTTAAATTAAAACCACCTAAATAAATTAAAACAAATAATATTCTCATAAATAAAATTCTTGAATATTCTGCTAAAAAAATTAAAGCAAACCCACCTCTTCTATATTCAATATTAAATCCTGAAACTAATTCACTTTCACCCTCAGCAAAATCAAAAGGAGTACGATTAGTTTCTGCTAATCTAGATCTTATTCAACATAAACTTAAAGGAAATATTAAAACAATAAATCAAATTATTTCTTGATAAAAAAAAAAACTTATTAAATTAAATCTCATAATTATAATAATTCTTGATATTAAAATTAAAGATAATCTAACTTCATAAGAAATAGTTTGAGCGACAGCTCGTAAACCCCCTAATAAAGCATAATTTGAATTAGAAGACCAACCAGCAATCATTACAGTATAAACTCCTAAACTAGTACAACATAAAAAAAATAAAATTCCTAAATTAAATCTAATTAAATTAAAATAATAAGGAATTAATATTCAAATTATTAAAGATAAAATAAAACTTAATACAGGAGAAAAATAATAACTTATATAATTAGAAAAATTTGGATAAGTTTGTTCTTTAGTAAATAATTTAACTGCATCAGAAAAAGGTTGTAAAATTCCAATAAATCCTACTTTATTAGGACCTTTACGAATCTGAATATAACCTAAAACTTTTCGTTCTAATAAAGTTAAATAAGCAACTCCAATTAAAACTCCAATAATTAAAATTAATAAACCAATTATAATCATATAAATATCAAATATAAACATATACTATCTATATAAATAAATTATATATTAATGAATTCTAAAATCATCACATTTTTCTGCCAAAATAGTATATATATATATATATATATATATATAATATTAAAATAATTTAATTTATAAAATATAAATTTAATAAAATTCAGAAAAATAAATTTAATTTTAATATTTAATCCTTTCGTACTAAAATATTTTATTTTTTAAAAGATAGAAACCAACCTGGCTTACACCGGTTTGAACTCAGATCATGTAAGATTTTAATGATCGAACAGATCAAAAATTTTAAACTTCTGCATTTAAATTTTATCTTAATCCAACATCGAGGTCGCAAACTCTTTTTCTTATTTGTACTAAAAAAAAAAATTACGCTGTTATCCCTAAGGTAATTTTTTCTTATAATCAATATTATTGGATCATTTATTCACTTATAAATGTTTTTAATTAAAAAAAAAAGTTAATTAAATTTTTCTATCACCCCAACAAAATAATTAATTTAATTTTAATTTTTTTTTTATTAAATAATCTTAATCAAATTAATTATAAAACTCTATAGGGTCTTCTCGTCTTTTTAATTTATTTTAACTTTTTAATTAAAAAATTAAATTATATATTTAATTAAGAGACAGTTTATATTTCATCCAATCTTTCATACAAGTCATCAATTAAATGACTAATGATTATGCTACCTTTGTACAGTCAATATACTGCAGCCCTTCAATATTAAATCAGTGGGCAGATTAGACTTTATATTATTTACAAAAAGACATGTTTTTGATAAACAAGTGAATATAAAATTTTGCCGAATTCCTTTTAATTAATTTTTTAAAAAATAATTTTGTTTAATTATAATTTTATATACTAATTTTATCATTATATCAAATTTTATTTAATTAAAAATTTTTTTTTTATAAATAATATAAAAATTTATTAAATTTTATTTTAAATGAAATTATTTATAATAAACTAAAATTTTTTAACAATATAAATCATAAAAATTTCAATTAAATTTAATTTATATTTATATAAATTTAAATTAAAGCTTATCCCTTAAAATATAATTTTATTAAATAAAAAAATTAATTAATTAATTTTTTTATTTAATAATAAAATAAAATTAAATTTTTTTCTAAAAAAACTAGATATATTTAAAAACGATTAACATTTCATTTCCAATTAATTATTTAAAATATTTATGCCACAATAACTTTATTAATTAATTATCTCTTTTAAATTCGAGAATTTTTTATTTAAAAATTTTTTTTAATAAACTCTGATACCCAAGATACATTAAATTAAAATTACTTTTAACTAATTTATATATTTCATCTATTTCAAAATTCTTTTACAATACTAATTTATTATAAATTATTTAATTTTTTCTTTAAAAATACTTTAACCCCCCCTTTAAAATATTTTTTATTAAAAATTTTTTTATTATAATAATAATTAATTAATTTTTCCCCTCAAATTAATTAATTTTTAATATCTTTTCAATGTAAATGAAATACTTTAAATTCAAGCTCTAATTTGTTCTTTCTAGAAACACTTTCCAGTACCTCTACTTTGTTACGACTTATTTCAACTTATTATTTATATGAAAGCGACGGGCAATATGTACATATTTTAATTTATAATCATTTTATTAAATTAAATAAAATTACATTTAAATCCAATTTCAATTAATTATTACAAATTAATATTCATTTAAATAAATTTATTGTAATCCATTATATTCTTAATTATAATCTGCATCTTGATCTGATTTAAATTTATATTATAATTTTTAAATATTAATTTTATTAAAAAATATTTTTTTAACAACGATATACAAAATTATAAATTAAGTAAATTTATTCGTGGATTATCAATTATTAAACAGATTCCTCTAAATGAACTAAAATACCGCCAAATTATTTAAGTTTCAATAAATAATTATTTACTATTTTAGTATTTTAATTTTAAATTTTAATAATAGGGTATCTAATCCTAGTTTTTTATAAAATTTATTAATTCATAAATAACTATATAATTTTTTTTTAAATTAAAATTTCACCTAATAATTTAAAATTTTTATTATAATATTAATTTATTAATTAATTACTAATAAAATTTAACTTAATTTTTGTATAACCGCAACTGCTGGCACAAAATTTGTTATTAATTAAAATATTACTAAATCTTAATTTCTTAAATAATTTAATATTAATTACTACTTTATAAATATAAACTATTATTAAAATAATTTAAAATTAACACTAAAATTTATATGTAAAATAAACTTAAAATAAAATTAATAAACCATAAAAAATTTATTTATATGGAGATTTTTTTAAATAGAATTTTTTTTTTTTTTTTTTTATATTAAAATATTTAATATAAATTATTAAATTTTTAATAATTTCTCTTTTCTCTTTTTCATAATATTTATATTAAAACCTAAATTGGAAATTAAACAATTAATATTTGTATAAATTATATTATATTAATATAATTAATTTTAATTCTTTCAATAAATTAATGTATATATATATATTAATATATTAAATTTTTAATATATATATATTATTTAATTAACTTTTTATTATTTAAAGAATTATTAAAACCATTTTTAATAAATTTTCATATAAATAAATAAAAAAAATTAAAAATAAGCTAAAATTAAGCTTTTGGGTTCATACCCCAAATATAAAGGAAATACCTTTTTTTTAAAAATAAAGTGCCTGATTAAAGGGTTATTCTGATAGGATAAATTAAGTAATTTGTTTACCTTTATTATATTTTATAGAATTAAACTATATCTAATAGTATCAAAAACTATTGTGCATCTTACACTAAAATATATAATTTTGAATTGAAAATTCTCAAAAGAAATGAAAATTTCTTATTTTAAATTTTTTTTTTATTTAATTCTAATAAGATATTTTTTCTTTTTATTTTATTTTTTAGAACTTTAATTTCTATTTCTTCTAACTCATGATTTGGATGTTGAATTGGTTTAGAAATTAATCTTTTAAGATTTATTCCCCTCATTTCTAATTCTAACAATTTATTATCAACTGAAGCATCTTTAAAATATTTTCTTACTCAATCTATTGCTTCTATTAATTTTTTATTTACAATTTTAATTAAAATAATTTTTATAAAAAATTTTGAAATAAATAATTTTATTTCTATTATAATAAATTCTTCAATACTTATAAAAATAGGAAGTGCCCCCTTTCATTTTTGATTCCCTAATATTATTGAAGGTTTATCTTGATTTAATAGATTTATTTTAATAACTTGACAAAAAATTACCCCTATAATTATTTTATCTTATTATTTAAATAAAAATTTCATCTTAATCATTATTTTTATAAATATTATAATTGGAGCCATTGGAGGTTTAAACCAAACTTCTCTACGTAAATTAATAGCTTTTTCTTCAATTAATAATTTAGGATGAATACTTTCATCTATTATAATTAGAGAAACTTTATGGTTTTTTTATATTTTTTTATATTCATTTATAATTAGAATTATATGTTTTTTATTTTATATTTTAAATATATATTTTATTAATCAATTATTTATTAATAATATAAATTTTTTTATTAAAATTAATTTATTAATTAATTTCCTTTCTTTAGGAGGATTACCTCCTTTTATTGGATTTTTCCCTAAATGAATTATTATTAATTTTTTAATCAATAATAATATATATTTATTAATTTTTATTTTTATTATAATAAGTTTAATTATATTATTTTTTTATATTCGTATTAGTTATTCTGCTTTTATATTTAATTATTTAAAAATAAAATGATTTAAAATTTTTATTAAAAATAATTATTTTTTAACAATTAACTTTTTTTCATTTATTTCTTTAACAGGAATAATTTTAAGAACTTTTTTTTTTTATTAAGGTTTTAAGTTAAATTAAACTAATAATCTTCAAAATTATTTATAAAGAAATTATTCTTTAAGCCTTAATAGAAATTTTCTATTCCTTAAAATTTGCAATTTTACATCATTATTGAATATAAAGCTAAAATTAATAAAAGAGAAATTTCTCGTTAATAAATTTACAGTTTATCGCTTAAACTCAGCCATTTTATTAAAAGCGAAAATGACTTTATTCAACAAATCATAAAGATATTGGAACATTATATTTTATTTTCGGAATTTGAGCAGGAATAGTAGGAACTTCATTAAGATTATTAATTCGTGCTGAATTAGGAAATCCAGGATCTTTAATTGGAGATGATCAAATTTATAATACTATTGTAACAGCTCATGCTTTTATTATAATTTTTTTTATAGTTATACCAATTATAATTGGAGGATTTGGAAATTGATTAGTACCTTTAATATTAGGAGCCCCAGATATAGCATTCCCACGAATAAATAATATAAGTTTTTGATTACTTCCCCCTTCTTTAACTCTTTTAATTTCAAGAAGAATTGTAGAAAATGGTGCTGGAACAGGATGAACAGTGTACCCCCCACTTTCATCTAATATTGCACATGGTGGAAGATCTGTTGATTTAGCTATTTTTTTCTCTTCATTTAGCTGGTATTTCTTCTATTTTAGGAGCTATTAATTTTATTACTACAATTATTAATATACGATTAAACAATTTATCTTTTGATCAAATACCTTTATTTATTTGAGCTGTAGGAATTACTGCATTTTTATTATTATTATCATTACCTGTTTTAGCAGGAGCTATTACTATGTTATTAACAGATCGAAATTTAAATACATCATTTTTTGATCCTGCAGGAGGAGGAGACCCAATTTTATATCAACATTTATTTTGATTTTTTGGACATCCAGAAGTTTACATTTTAATTTTACCAGGATTTGGAATAATCTCACATATCATTTCTCAAGAAAGAGGAAAAAAAGAAACATTTGGATGTTTAGGAATAATTTATGCAATATTAGCAATTGGATTATTAGGATTTATTGTATGAGCTCATCATATATTTACAGTAGGAATAGATATTGATACTCGAGCTTATTTCACTTCAGCGACAATAATTATTGCTGTACCTACTGGAATTAAAATTTTTAGATGATTAGCTACTTTTCATGGAACACAAATTAATTATTCCCCCTCTATTTTATGAAGATTAGGATTTGTATTTTTATTTACAGTTGGAGGATTAACAGGAGTAATTTTATCAAATTCATCAATTGATATTACCCTTCATGACACTTATTATGTAGTAGCACATTTTCATTATGTTTTATCTATAGGAGCTGTATTTGCTATTTTAGGAGGTTTTATTCATTGATATCCTTTATTTACAGGACTATCTTTAAATCCTTATCTTTTAAAAATTCAATTCTTTGTTATATTTATTGGAGTAAATTTAACCTTTTTTCCACAACATTTTTTAGGATTAGCTGGAATACCACGACGATATTCAGATTATCCTGATTCTTATATTTCTTGAAATGTTATTTCATCATTAGGATCTTATATTTCATTATTAGCAACTATATTTATATTAATTATTATCTGAGAATCATTAATTAATCAACGAATTGCTTTATTTGCTTTAAATTTATCTTCTTCAATTGAATGATACCAAAATTTACCTCCAGCTGAACATTCATATAGTGAACTACCTATTTTAAGAAATTTATTCTAATATGGCAGATTATATGTAATGGATTTAAACCCCATTTATAAAGGTATATCCTTTTTTAGAAATTGCAACATGATCTAATTTTAATTTACAAAATGGAGCATCTCCTTTAATAGAACAGATTATTTTTTTTCATGATCATACTTTAATTATTCTAATTATAATTACAATTTTAGTTGGTTATTTAATATCTAGACTTTTATTCAATAAATATATTAATCGATTTTTATTAGAAGGACAAATAATTGAATTAATTTGAACTATTTTACCAGCAATTACATTAATTTTTATTGCATTACCTTCTTTACGACTATTATATTTATTAGATGAATTAAATAATCCTTTAATTACCTTAAAATCTATTGGGCATCAATGATATTGAAGTTATGAATATTCAGATTTTCATAATATTGAATTTGACTCTTATATAATCCCCTCTAATGAAATAAACTCTAATAATTTTCGTTTATTAGATGTAGATAATCGAATTATTTTACCTATAAATAATCAAATTCGAATTATAGTAACTGCTACAGATGTAATTCACTCATGAACTATTCCATCATTAGGAGTAAAAGTAGATGCCAATCCTGGACGACTTAACCAAACTAATTTTTTTATTAATCGCCCTGGTATTTTTTATGGACAATGTTCTGAAATTTGTGGAGCTAATCATAGATTTATACCTATTGTAATTGAAAGAATTTCAATTAAAAATTTTATTAATTGAGTTAATAATTATTCTTCATTAGATGACTGAAAGCAAGTACTGGTCTCTTAAACCATTTTATAGTAAATTAGCATTTACTTCTAATGAAATAAATAAATAAATCTCATTTAAATAAAAGAATTAGTTAAATTTATAACATAAATATGTCAAATTTAAATTATTACTTTAATTGTAATATTCTTTTATTCCACAAATAATACCAATTAATTGATTAATTTCTTTTTTATTTTTTTTAATTATTTATTTAATTTTTAATATTATAAATTATTATATTTTTAATAAAAAAATTTTAAATAAAAATAATTTAAATTTAAAATTAAAATTAAAAAACCTCAATTGAAAATGATAAGTAACTTATTTTCAATTTTTGACCCCTCAACTAACTTATTTAATATTCCATTTAATTGAATTAGAACAATTTTAGGTATTATATTTATCCCTTATTCATTTTGATTAATTCCAAATCGTCATTATTTTTTTTGAAATTTTATTTTATTAAAACTTCACAATGAATTTAAAACCTTATTAAAAAATAATTATTTTCAAGGTTCAACTTTTATTTTTATTTCTATATTTTCATTTATCTTATTTAATAATTTTTTAGGTTTATTCCCTTATATTTTTACTAGAACAAGTCATTTAACATTATCATTATCAATCTCTTTACCTTTATGATTAAGATTTATAATTTATGGGTGAATTAATAATTCTCAACATATATTTATTCATATAATTCCTCAAGGAACACCTTCTATTCTTATACCATTTATAGTATTAATTGAAACTATTAGAAATATTATTCGACCAGGAACTTTAGCCGTTCGTTTAACTGCAAATATAATTGCAGGACATTTATTAATAACTCTTTTAAGAGAAACTGGCCCTAATATAAGTTCTTATTTTATTTTAGTGTTAGTTATTATTCAAATTTTATTACTAATTTTAGAATCTGCAGTGGCAATTATTCAATCATATGTAATTGCAATTCTAAGAACACTTTATTCTAGAGAAGTAAATTAATGAAAACAAATTTTAATCATCCATTTCACTTAGTAGATTATAGACCATGACCTTTAACGGGAGCTATTGGAGTTATAGTTCTTGTTACAGGTATAGTAAAATGATTCCACAATTTTAATATAAATTTATTAATTTTAGGTTATTTAATTGTTATTTTAACAATATATCAATGATGACGAGATATTTGTCGTGAAGGAACTTTACAAGGTAAGCATACAATTTTAGTAATTAAAGGTCTCCGATGAGGAATAATTTTATTTATTGTTTCTGAAATCTTTTTTTTTGTTTCTTTTTTTTGAGCATTTTTTCATAGAAGACTTGCCCCTAATATTGAAATTGGAGCTATTTGACCCCCTACTAGTATTACTCCATTTAACCCCTTCCAAATTCCATTATTAAATACAATTATTTTAATTAGATCAGGAGTATCTGTTACATGAGCTCATCATGCTATTATAGAAAATAATAATTCTCAAATAACTCAAGGTCTTTTTATTACAATTATTTTAGGAGTTTATTTTACTATTCTACAAGCTTATGAATATCTTGAAGCTCCTTTTACTATTGCTGACAGTATTTATGGTTCAACATTTTTCATAGCAACAGGATTTCATGGATTACATGTAATTATTGGAACATTATTTCTTTTTATTTGTTTAATTCGTCATTTAAATAATCATTTTTCTAATAATCATCATTTTGGATTTGAAGCAGCAGCTTGATACTGACATTTTGTAGATGTAGTCTGATTATTCCTTTATATTTCTATTTATTGATGAGGAAATTAATTATTTATATAATATATTTAGTATATTTGACTTCCAATCAAAAAGTTTAATAATTTTAATATAAATAATTATTTTAATAACATACATTTGCTTAATTATTATATTAATTTCTAACATTATAATATTTTTATCTATTATTTTATCAAAAAAAACTTTTTCAGATCGAGAAAAATGTTCACCATTTGAATGTGGATTTGATCCTAAATCATCAGCACGAATTCCATTTTCTTTACATTTTTTTTTAATTACTGTAATTTTTCTTATTTTTGATGTAGAAATTGCCCTTATTTTTCCTATTATTCCTTTATTTAAATTAGTAAATTTTATTTTTTGAGTAAAAATTAGATTTTTTTTTATTTTAATTTTATTAATTGGTTTATATCATGAATGAAATCAAAATATATTAAATTGAACTAATTAAATAAGGATTATAGTTTAATTAAAACATTTGATTTGCATTCAAAAAATATTAATTATTTAATTTATCTTAAAATAAGAAGCAAATTTTGCATTTAATTTCGACTTAAAAGAAAGAGTTAAAAAAACTCCTTATTTAATATAATATTAATTAATTGAAACCAAAAAGAGGTATGTCACTGTTAATGATAAAATTGAATTTTATATTCCAATTAAATTATGAAATATAAAGATTAAAATTAAGCTGCTAACTTAATTTTTAGTGGTTAAATTCCATTAATATTTCTATTTATATAGTTTAATTAAAACTTTACATTTTCATTGTAAAAATAAAATATTTTTTTTTATAAATATTAATTATTTAAAGATAAATATATCTCCTTAATATCTTCAATATTATGCTCTAATTATAAGCTATTTAAAT
>CAUVWP010000041.1:0-35396 GCA_963555695.1 Dasypolia templi | reverse complement strand
GTGTTTCCGCGGCCCAGTCCCGCTGGTTTGAAGTACAAATATTGTATTTTCTAATTTCTGCTATATAGAAATAACGTTTTTTCTTATTAAATTAAAAAATTTGTACGGCACCCACCCTCGTTAGTTTTCGTAGTTGCTTAGCCCTCGCGCAGACGCGTGTTTTGACACCTCACACGCGTGGCTAGCTCTGAAAAAAGTTTTAAATTGTTAACATACCTACACCTAAAAATTCACCTAACCGATATAGCAAATTACTATTATCACAATAACTTTGCACTACGGAGTGGGATTTCGAGGCGGTTTTCGACGCTGTTGATCTTAATTAGGTTCTGTCCTACCCTTCCACCTATCCCGACCCCCCTGTGTGATTAAAAAATTAATTAAAAATAATTTTCGTAATTTTCACTTCTTAAAAACACGATTATTTCTATTTACTAGAATTATTTCCTTCCAAATTCGTTTCTTTTCATCCTATTAATTACTTACCAGGCACACCTCCAGGCTGGACCGTGTTTCGCGGCCAGTCCCGCTGGTTTGAAGTACAAATATTGTATTTTCTAATTTCTGCTATATAGAAATAACGTTTTTTCTTATTAAATTAAAAAATTTGTACGGCACCCACCCTCGTTAGTTTCGTAGTTGCTTAGCCCTCGCGCAGACGCGTGTTTTGACACCTCACACGCGTGGCTAGCTCTGAAAAAAGTTTTAAATTGTTAACATACCTACACCTAAAAATTCACCTAACCGATATAGCAAATTACTATTATCACAATAACTTTGCACTACGGAGTGGGATTTCGAGGCGGTTTTCGACGCTGTTGATCTTAATTAGGTTCTGTCCTACCCTTCCACCTATCCCGACCCCCCTGTGTGATTAAAAAATTAATTAAAAATAATTTTCGTAATTTTCACTTCTTAAAAACACGATTATTTCTATTTACTAGAATTATTTCCTTCCAAATTCGTTTCTTTTCATCCTATTAATTACTTACCAGGCACACCTCCAGGCTGGACCGTGTTTCGCGGCCAGTCCCGCTGGTTTGAAGTACAAATATTGTATTTTCTAATTTCTGCTATATAGAAATAACGTTTTTTCTTATTAAATTAAAAAATTTGTACGGCACCCACCCTCGTTAGTTTCGTAGTTGCTTAGCCCTCGCGCAGACGCGTGTTTTGACACCTCACACGCGTGGCTAGCTCTGAAAAAAGTTTTAAATTGTTAACATACCTACACCTAAAAATTCACCTAACCGATATAGCAAATTACTATTATCACAATAACTTTGCACTACGGAGTGGGATTTCGAGGCGGTTTTCGACGCTGTTGATCTTAATTAGGTTCTGTCCTACCCTTCCACCTATCCCGACCCCCCTGTGTGATTAAAAAAATAATTAAAAATAATTTTCGTAATTTTCACTTCTTAAAAACACGATTATTTCTATTTACTAGAATTATTTCCTTCCAAATTCGTTTCTTTTCATCCTATTAATTACTTACCAGGCACACCTCCAGGCTGGACCGTGTTTCGCGGCCAGTCCCGCTGGTTTGAAGTACAAATATTGTATTTTCTAATTTCTGCTATATAGAAATAACGTTTTTTCTTATTAAATTAAAAAATTTGTACGGCACCCACCCTCGTTAGTTTCGTAGTTGCTTAGCCCTCGCGCAGACGCGTGTTTTGACACCTCACACGCGTGGCTAGCTCTGAAAAAAGTTTTAAATTGTTAACATACCTACACCTAAAAATTCACCTAACCGATATAGCAAATTACTATTATCACAATAACTTTGCACTACGGAGTGGGATTTCGAGGCGGTTTTCGACGCTGTTGATCTTAATTAGGTTCTGTCCTACCCTTCCACCTATCCCGACCCCCCTGTGTGATTAAAAAATTAATTAAAAATAATTTTCGTAATTTTCACTTCTTAAAAACACGATTATTTCTATTTACTAGAATTATTTCCTTCCAAATTCGTTTCTTTTCATCCTATTAATTACTTACCAGGCACACCTCCAGGCTGGACCGTGTTTCGCGGCCAGTCCCGCTGGTTTGAAGTACAAATATTGTATTTTCTAATTTCTGCTATATAGAAATAACGTTTTTTCTTATTAAATTAAAAAATTTGTACGGCACCCACCCTCGTTAGTTTCGTAGTTGCTTAGCCCTCGCGCAGACGCGTGTTTTGACACCTCACACGCGTGGCTAGCTCTGAAAAAAGTTTTAAATTGTTAACATACCTACACCTAAAAATTCACCTAACCGATATAGCAAATTACTATTATCACAATAACTTTGCACTACGGAGTGGGATTTCGAGGCGGTTTTCGACGCTGTTGATCTTAATTAGGTTCTGTCCTACCCTTCCACCTATCCCGACCCCCCTGTGTGATTAAAAAATTAATTAAAAATAATTTTCGTAATTTTCACTTCTTAAAAACACGATTATTTCTATTTACTAGAATTATTTCCTTCCAAATTCGTTTCTTTTCATCCTATTAATTACTTACCAGGCACACCTCCAGGCTGGACCGTGTTTCGCGGCCAGTCCCGCTGGTTTGAAGTACAAATATTGTATTTTCTAATTTCTGCTATATAGAAATAACGTTTTTTCTTATTAAATTAAAAAATTTGTACGGCACCCACCCTCGTTAGTTTCGTAGTTGCTTAGCCCTCGCGCAGACGCGTGTTTTGACACCTCACACGCGTGGCTAGCTCTGAAAAAAGTTTTAAATTGTTAACATACCTACACCTAAAAATTCACCTAACCGATATAGCAAATTACTATTATCACAATAACTTTGCACTACGGAGTGGGATTTCGAGGCGGTTTTCGACGCTGTTGATCTTAATTAGGTTCTGTCCTACCCTTCCACCTATCCCGACCCCCCTGTGTGATTAAAAAATTAATTAAAAATAATTTTCGTAATTTTCACTTCTTAAAAACACGATTATTTCTATTTACTAGAATTATTTCCTTCCAAATTCGTTTCTTTTCATCCTATTAATTACTTACCAGGCACACCTCCAGGCTGGACCGTGTTTCGCGGCCAGTCCCGCTGGTTTGAAGTACAAATATTGTATTTTCTAATTTCTGCTATATAGAAATAACGTTTTTTCTTATTAAATTAAAAAATTTGTACGGCACCCACCCTCGTTAGTTTCGTAGTTGCTTAGCCCTCGCGCAGACGCGTGTTTTGACACCTCACACGCGTGGCTAGCTCTGAAAAAAGTTTTAAATTGTTAACATACCTACACCTAAAAATTCACCTAACCGATATAGCAAATTACTATTATCACAATAACTTTGCACTACGGAGTGGGATTTCGAGGCGGTTTTCGACGCTGTTGATCTTAATTAGGTTCTGTCCTACCCTTCCACCTATCCCGACCCCCCTGTGTGATTAAAAAATTAATTAAAAATAATTTTCGTAATTTTCACTTCTTAAAAACACGATTATTTCTATTTACTAGAATTATTTCCTTCCAAATTCGTTTCTTTTCATCCTATTAATTACTTACCAGGCACACCTCCAGGCTGGACCGTGTTTCGCGGCCAGTCCCGCTGGTTTGAAGTACAAATATTGTATTTTCTAATTTCTGCTATATAGAAATAACGTTTTTTCTTATTAAATTAAAAAATTTGTACGGCACCCACCCTCGTTAGTTTCGTAGTTGCTTAGCCCTCGCGCAGACGCGTGTTTTGACACCTCACACGCGTGGCTAGCTCTGAAAAAAGTTTTAAATTGTTAACATACCTACACCTAAAAATTCACCTAACCGATATAGCAAATTACTATTATCACAATAACTTTGCACTACGGAGTGGGATTTCGAGGCGGTTTTCGACGCTGTTGATCTTAATTAGGTTCTGTCCTACCCTTCCACCTATCCCGACCCCCCTGTGTGATTAAAAAATTAATTAAAAATAATTTTCGTAATTTTCACTTCTTAAAAACACGATTATTTCTATTTACTAGAATTATTTCCTTCCAAATTCGTTTCTTTTCATCCTATTAATTACTTACCAGGCACACCTCCAGGCTGGACCGTGTTTCGCGGCCAGTCCCGCTGGTTTGAAGTACAAATATTGTATTTTCTAATTTCTGCTATATAGAAATAACGTTTTTTCTTATTAAATTAAAAAATTTGTACGGCACCCACCCTCGTTAGTTTCGTAGTTGCTTAGCCCTCGCGCAGACGCGTGTTTTGACACCTCACACGCGTGGCTAGCTCTGAAAAAAGTTTTAAATTGTTAACATACCTACACCTAAAAATTCACCTAACCGATATAGCAAATTACTATTATCACAATAACTTTGCACTACGGAGTGGGATTTCGAGGCGGTTTTCGACGCTGTTGATCTTAATTAGGTTCTGTCCTACCCTTCCACCTATCCCGACCCCCCTGTGTGATTAAAAAATTAATTAAAAATAATTTTCGTAATTTTCACTTCTTAAAAACACGATTATTTCTATTTACTAGAATTATTTCCTTCCAAATTCGTTTCTTTTCATCCTATTAATTACTTACCAGGCACACCT
Source organism: Dasypolia templi (assembly GCA_963555695.1). Taxonomy (NCBI): domain Eukaryota; kingdom Metazoa; phylum Arthropoda; class Insecta; order Lepidoptera; family Noctuidae; genus Dasypolia; species Dasypolia templi. The sequence goes on along the minus strand of CAUVWP010000041.1, from coordinate 30,851 downwards.
CCAGGCTGGACCGTGTTTCGCGGCCAGTCCCGCTGGTTTGAAGTACAAATATTGTATTTTCTAATTTCTGCTATATAGAAATAACGTTTTTTCTTATTAAATTAAAAAATTTGTACGGCACCCACCCTCGTTAGTTTCGTAGTTGCTTAGCCCTCGCGCAGACGCGTGTTTTGACACCTCACACGCGTGGCTAGCTCTGAAAAAAGTTTTAAATTGTTAACATACCTACACCTAAAAATTCACCTAACCGATATAGCAAATTACTATTATCACAATAACTTTGCACTACGGAGTGGGATTTCGAGGCGGTTTTCGACGCTGTTGATCTTAATTAGGTTCTGTCCTACCCTTCCACCTATCCCGACCCCCCTGTGTGATTAAAAAATTAATTAAAAATAATTTTCGTAATTTTCACTTCTTAAAAACACGATTATTTCTATTTACTAGAATTATTTCCTTCCAAATTCGTTTCTTTTCATCCTATTAATTACTTACCAGGCACACCTCCAGGCTGGACCGTGTTTCGCGGCCAGTCCCGCTGGTTTGAAGTACAAATATTGTATTTTCTAATTTCTGCTATATAGAAATAACGTTTTTTCTTATTAAATTAAAAAATTTGTACGGCACCCACCCTCGTTAGTTTCGTAGTTGCTTAGCCCTCGCGCAGACGCGTGTTTTGACACCTCACACGCGTGGCTAGCTCTGAAAAAAGTTTTAAATTGTTAACATACCTACACCTAAAAATTCACCTAACCGATATAGCAAATTACTATTATCACAATAACTTTGCACTACGGAGTGGGATTTCGAGGCGGTTTTCGACGCTGTTGATCTTAATTAGGTTCTGTCCTACCCTTCCACCTATCCCGACCCCCCTGTGTGATTAAAAAAATAATTAAAAATAATTTTCGTAATTTTCACTTCTTAAAAACACGATTATTTCTATTTACTAGAATTATTTCCTTCCAAATTCGTTTCTTTTCATCCTATTAATTACTTACCAGGCACACCTCCAGGCTGGACCGTGTTTCGCGGCCAGTCCCGCTGGTTTGAAGTACAAATATTGTATTTTCTAATTTCTGCTATATAGAAATAACGTTTTTTCTTATTAAATTAAAAAATTTGTACGGCACCCACCCTCGTTAGTTTCGTAGTTGCTTAGCCCTCGCGCAGACGCGTGTTTTGACACCTCACACGCGTGGCTAGCTCTGAAAAAAGTTTTAAATTGTTAACATACCTACACCTAAAAATTCACCTAACCGATATAGCAAATTACTATTATCACAATAACTTTGCACTACGGAGTGGGATTTCGAGGCGGTTTTCGACGCTGTTGATCTTAATTAGGTTCTGTCCTACCCTTCCACCTATCCCGACCCCCCTGTGTGATTAAAAAATTAATTAAAAATAATTTTCGTAATTTTCACTTCTTAAAAACACGATTATTTCTATTTACTAGAATTATTTCCTTCCAAATTCGTTTCTTTTCATCCTATTAATTACTTACCAGGCACACCTCCAGGCTGGACCGTGTTTCGCGGCCAGTCCCGCTGGTTTGAAGTACAAATATTGTATTTTCTAATTTCTGCTATATAGAAATAACGTTTTTTCTTATTAAATTAAAAAATTTGTACGGCACCCACCCTCGTTAGTTTCGTAGTTGCTTAGCCCTCGCGCAGACGCGTGTTTTGACACCTCACACGCGTGGCTAGCTCTGAAAAAAGTTTTAAATTGTTAACATACCTACACCTAAAAATTCACCTAACCGATATAGCAAATTACTATTATCACAATAACTTTGCACTACGGAGTGGGATTTCGAGGCGGTTTTCGACGCTGTTGATCTTAATTAGGTTCTGTCCTACCCTTCCACCTATCCCGACCCCCCTGTGTGATTAAAAAATTAATTAAAAATAATTTTCGTAATTTTCACTTCTTAAAAACACGATTATTTCTATTTACTAGAATTATTTCCTTCCAAATTCGTTTCTTTTCATCCTATTAATTACTTACCAGGCACACCTCCAGGCTGGACCGTGTTTCGCGGCCAGTCCCGCTGGTTTGAAGTACAAATATTGTATTTTCTAATTTCTGCTATATAGAAATAACGTTTTTTCTTATTAAATTAAAAAATTTGTACGGCACCCACCCTCGTTAGTTTCGTAGTTGCTTAGCCCTCGCGCAGACGCGTGTTTTGACACCTCACACGCGTGGCTAGCTCTGAAAAAAGTTTTAAATTGTTAACATACCTACACCTAAAAATTCACCTAACCGATATAGCAAATTACTATTATCACAATAACTTTGCACTACGGAGTGGGATTTCGAGGCGGTTTTCGACGCTGTTGATCTTAATTAGGTTCTGTCCTACCCTTCCACCTATCCCGACCCCCCTGTGTGATTAAAAAATTAATTAAAAATAATTTTCGTAATTTTCACTTCTTAAAAACACGATTATTTCTATTTACTAGAATTATTTCCTTCCAAATTCGTTTCTTTTCATCCTATTAATTACTTACCAGGCACACCTCCAGGCTGGACCGTGTTTCGCGGCCAGTCCCGCTGGTTTGAAGTACAAATATTGTATTTTCTAATTTCTGCTATATAGAAATAACGTTTTTTCTTATTAAATTAAAAAATTTGTACGGCACCCACCCTCGTTAGTTTCGTAGTTGCTTAGCCCTCGCGCAGACGCGTGTTTTGACACCTCACACGCGTGGCTAGCTCTGAAAAAAGTTTTAAATTGTTAACATACCTACACCTAAAAATTCACCTAACCGATATAGCAAATTACTATTATCACAATAACTTTGCACTACGGAGTGGGATTTCGAGGCGGTTTTCGACGCTGTTGATCTTAATTAGGTTCTGTCCTACCCTTCCACCTATCCCGACCCCCCTGTGTGATTAAAAAATTAATTAAAAATAATTTTCGTAATTTTCACTTCTTAAAAACACGATTATTTCTATTTACTAGAATTATTTCCTTCCAAATTCGTTTCTTTTCATCCTATTAATTACTTACCAGGCACACCTCCAGGCTGGACCGTGTTTCGCGGCCAGTCCCGCTGGTTTGAAGTACAAATATTGTATTTTCTAATTTCTGCTATATAGAAATAACGTTTTTTCTTATTAAATTAAAAAATTTGTACGGCACCCACCCTCGTTAGTTTCGTAGTTGCTTAGCCCTCGCGCAGACGCGTGTTTTGACACCTCACACGCGTGGCTAGCTCTGAAAAAAGTTTTAAATTGTTAACATACCTACACCTAAAAATTCACCTAACCGATATAGCAAATTACTATTATCACAATAACTTTGCACTACGGAGTGGGATTTCGAGGCGGTTTTCGACGCTGTTGATCTTAATTAGGTTCTGTCCTACCCTTCCACCTATCCCGACCCCCCTGTGTGATTAAAAAATTAATTAAAAATAATTTTCGTAATTTTCACTTCTTAAAAACACGATTATTTCTATTTACTAGAATTATTTCCTTCCAAATTCGTTTCTTTTCATCCTATTAATTACTTACCAGGCACACCTCCAGGCTGGACCGTGTTTCGCGGCCAGTCCCGCTGGTTTGAAGTACAAATATTGTATTTTCTAATTTCTGCTATATAGAAATAACGTTTTTTCTTATTAAATTAAAAAATTTGTACGGCACCCACCCTCGTTAGTTTCGTAGTTGCTTAGCCCTCGCGCAGACGCGTGTTTTGACACCTCACACGCGTGGCTAGCTCTGAAAAAAGTTTTAAATTGTTAACATACCTACACCTAAAAATTCACCTAACCGATATAGCAAATTACTATTATCACAATAACTTTGCACTACGGAGTGGGATTTCGAGGCGGTTTTCGACGCTGTTGATCTTAATTAGGTTCTGTCCTACCCTTCCACCTATCCCGACCCCCCTGTGTGATTAAAAAATTAATTAAAAATAATTTTCGTAATTTTCACTTCTTAAAAACACGATTATTTCTATTTACTAGAATTATTTCCTTCCAAATTCGTTTCTTTTCATCCTATTAATTACTTACCAGGCACACCTCCAGGCTGGACCGTGTTTCGCGGCCAGTCCCGCTGGTTTGAAGTACAAATATTGTATTTTCTAATTTCTGCTATATAGAAATAACGTTTTTTCTTATTAAATTAAAAAATTTGTACGGCACCCACCCTCGTTAGTTTCGTAGTTGCTTAGCCCTCGCGCAGACGCGTGTTTTGACACCTCACACGCGTGGCTAGCTCTGAAAAAAGTTTTAAATTGTTAACATACCTACACCTAAAAATTCACCTAACCGATATAGCAAATTACTATTATCACAATAACTTTGCACTACGGAGTGGGATTTCGAGGCGGTTTTCGACGCTGTTGATCTTAATTAGGTTCTGTCCTACCCTTCCACCTATCCCGACCCCCCTGTGTGATTAAAAAATTAATTAAAAATAATTTTCGTAATTTTCACTTCTTAAAAACACGATTATTTCTATTTACTAGAATTATTTCCTTCCAAATTCGTTTCTTTTCATCCTATTAATTACTTACCAGGCACACCTCCAGGCTGGACCGTGTTTCGCGGCCAGTCCCGCTGGTTTGAAGTACAAATATTGTATTTTCTAATTTCTGCTATATAGAAATAACGTTTTTTCTTATTAAATTAAAAAATTTGTACGGCACCCACCCTCGTTAGTTTCGTAGTTGCTTAGCCCTCGCGCAGACGCGTGTTTTGACACCTCACACGCGTGGCTAGCTCTGAAAAAAGTTTTAAATTGTTAACATACCTACACCTAAAAATTCACCTAACCGATATAGCAAATTACTATTATCACAATAACTTTGCACTACGGAGTGGGATTTCGAGGCGGTTTTCGACGCTGTTGATCTTAATTAGGTTCTGTCCTACCCTTCCACCTATCCCGACCCCCCTGTGTGATTAAAAAATTAATTAAAAATAATTTTCGTAATTTTCACTTCTTAAAAACACGATTATTTCTATTTACTAGAATTATTTCCTTCCAAATTCGTTTCTTTTCATCCTATTAATTACTTACCAGGCACACCTCCAGGCTGGACCGTGTTTCGCGGCCAGTCCCGCTGGTTTGAAGTACAAATATTGTATTTTCTAATTTCTGCTATATAGAAATAACGTTTTTTCTTATTAAATTAAAAAATTTGTACGGCACCCACCCTCGTTAGTTTCGTAGTTGCTTAGCCCTCGCGCAGACGCGTGTTTTGACACCTCACACGCGTGGCTAGCTCTGAAAAAAGTTTTAAATTGTTAACATACCTACACCTAAAAATTCACCTAACCGATATAGCAAATTACTATTATCACAATAACTTTGCACTACGGAGTGGGATTTCGAGGCGGTTTTCGACGCTGTTGATCTTAATTAGGTTCTGTCCTACCCTTCCACCTATCCCGACCCCCCTGTGTGATTAAAAAATTAATTAAAAATAATTTTCGTAATTTTCACTTCTTAAAAACACGATTATTTCTATTTACTAGAATTATTTCCTTCCAAATTCGTTTCTTTTCATCCTATTAATTACTTACCAGGCACACCTCCAGGCTGGACCGTGTTTCGCGGCCAGTCCCGCTGGTTTGAAGTACAAATATTGTATTTTCTAATTTCTGCTATATAGAAATAACGTTTTTTCTTATTAAATTAAAAAATTTGTACGGCACCCACCCTCGTTAGTTTCGTAGTTGCTTAGCCCTCGCGCAGACGCGTGTTTTGACACCTCACACGCGTGGCTAGCTCTGAAAAAAGTTTTAAATTGTTAACATACCTACACCTAAAAATTCACCTAACCGATATAGCAAATTACTATTATCACAATAACTTTGCACTACGGAGTGGGATTTCGAGGCGGTTTTCGACGCTGTTGATCTTAATTAGGTTCTGTCCTACCCTTCCACCTATCCCGACCCCCCTGTGTGATTAAAAAATTAATTAAAAATAATTTTCGTAATTTTCACTTCTTAAAAACACGATTATTTCTATTTACTAGAATTATTTCCTTCCAAATTCGTTTCTTTTCATCCTATTAATTACTTACCAGGCACACCTCCAGGCTGGACCGTGTTTCGCGGCCAGTCCCGCTGGTTTGAAGTACAAATATTGTATTTTCTAATTTCTGCTATATAGAAATAACGTTTTTTCTTATTAAATTAAAAAATTTGTACGGCACCCACCCTCGTTAGTTTCGTAGTTGCTTAGCCCTCGCGCAGACGCGTGTTTTGACACCTCACACGCGTGGCTAGCTCTGAAAAAAGTTTTAAATTGTTAACATACCTACACCTAAAAATTCACCTAACCGATATAGCAAATTACTATTATCACAATAACTTTGCACTACGGAGTGGGATTTCGAGGCGGTTTTCGACGCTGTTGATCTTAATTAGGTTCTGTCCTACCCTTCCACCTATCCCGACCCCCCTGTGTGATTAAAAAATTAATTAAAAATAATTTTCGTAATTTTCACTTCTTAAAAACACGATTATTTCTATTTACTAGAATTATTTCCTTCCAAATTCGTTTCTTTTCATCCTATTAATTACTTACCAGGCACACCTCCAGGCTGGACCGTGTTTCGCGGCCAGTCCCGCTGGTTTGAAGTACAAATATTGTATTTTCTAATTTCTGCTATATAGAAATAACGTTTTTTCTTATTAAATTAAAAAATTTGTACGGCACCCACCCTCGTTAGTTTCGTAGTTGCTTAGCCCTCGCGCAGACGCGTGTTTTGACACCTCACACGCGTGGCTAGCTCTGAAAAAAGTTTTAAATTGTTAACATACCTACACCTAAAAATTCACCTAACCGATATAGCAAATTACTATTATCACAATAACTTTGCACTACGGAGTGGGATTTCGAGGCGGTTTTCGACGCTGTTGATCTTAATTAGGTTCTGTCCTACCCTTCCACCTATCCCGACCCCCCTGTGTGATTAAAAAATTAATTAAAAATAATTTTCGTAATTTTCACTTCTTAAAAACACGATTATTTCTATTTACTAGAATTATTTCCTTCCAAATTCGTTTCTTTTCATCCTATTAATTACTTACCAGGCACACCTCCAGGCTGGACCGTGTTTCGCGGCCAGTCCCGCTGGTTTGAAGTACAAATATTGTATTTTCTAATTTCTGCTATATAGAAATAACGTTTTTTCTTATTAAATTAAAAAATTTGTACGGCACCCACCCTCGTTAGTTTCGTAGTTGCTTAGCCCTCGCGCAGACGCGTGTTTTGACACCTCACACGCGTGGCTAGCTCTGAAAAAAGTTTTAAATTGTTAACATACCTACACCTAAAAATTCACCTAACCGATATAGCAAATTACTATTATCACAATAACTTTGCACTACGGAGTGGGATTTCGAGGCGGTTTTCGACGCTGTTGATCTTAATTAGGTTCTGTCCTACCCTTCCACCTATCCCGACCCCCCTGTGTGATTAAAAAAATAATTAAAAATAATTTTCGTAATTTTCACTTCTTAAAAACACGATTATTTCTATTTACTAGAATTATTTCCTTCCAAATTCGTTTCTTTTCATCCTATTAATTACTTACCAGGCACACCTCCAGGCTGGACCGTGTTTCGCGGCCAGTCCCGCTGGTTTGAAGTACAAATATTGTATTTTCTAATTTCTGCTATATAGAAATAACGTTTTTTCTTATTAAATTAAAAAATTTGTACGGCACCCACCCTCGTTAGTTTCGTAGTTGCTTAGCCCTCGCGCAGACGCGTGTTTTGACACCTCACACGCGTGGCTAGCTCTGAAAAAAGTTTTAAATTGTTAACATACCTACACCTAAAAATTCACCTAACCGATATAGCAAATTACTATTATCACAATAACTTTGCACTACGGAGTGGGATTTCGAGGCGGTTTTCGACGCTGTTGATCTTAATTAGGTTCTGTCCTACCCTTCCACCTATCCCGACCCCCCTGTGTGATTAAAAAATTAATTAAAAATAATTTTCGTAATTTTCACTTCTTAAAAACACGATTATTTCTATTTACTAGAATTATTTCCTTCCAAATTCGTTTCTTTTCATCCTATTAATTACTTACCAGGCACACCTCCAGGCTGGACCGTGTTTCGCGGCCAGTCCCGCTGGTTTGAAGTACAAATATTGTATTTTCTAATTTCTGCTATATAGAAATAACGTTTTTTCTTATTAAATTAAAAAATTTGTACGGCACCCACCCTCGTTAGTTTCGTAGTTGCTTAGCCCTCGCGCAGACGCGTGTTTTGACACCTCACACGCGTGGCTAGCTCTGAAAAAAGTTTTAAATTGTTAACATACCTACACCTAAAAATTCACCTAACCGATATAGCAAATTACTATTATCACAATAACTTTGCACTACGGAGTGGGATTTCGAGGCGGTTTTCGACGCTGTTGATCTTAATTAGGTTCTGTCCTACCCTTCCACCTATCCCGACCCCCCTGTGTGATTAAAAAATTAATTAAAAATAATTTTCGTAATTTTCACTTCTTAAAAACACGATTATTTCTATTTACTAGAATTATTTCCTTCCAAATTCGTTTCTTTTCATCCTATTAATTACTTACCAGGCACACCTCCAGGCTGGACCGTGTTTCGCGGCCAGTCCCGCTGGTTTGAAGTACAAATATTGTATTTTCTAATTTCTGCTATATAGAAATAACGTTTTTTCTTATTAAATTAAAAAATTTGTACGGCACCCACCCTCGTTAGTTTCGTAGTTGCTTAGCCCTCGCGCAGACGCGTGTTTTGACACCTCACACGCGTGGCTAGCTCTGAAAAAAGTTTTAAATTGTTAACATACCTACACCTAAAAATTCACCTAACCGATATAGCAAATTACTATTATCACAATAACTTTGCACTACGGAGTGGGATTTCGAGGCGGTTTTCGACGCTGTTGATCTTAATTAGGTTCTGTCCTACCCTTCCACCTATCCCGACCCCCCTGTGTGATTAAAAAATTAATTAAAAATAATTTTCGTAATTTTCACTTCTTAAAAACACGATTATTTCTATTTACTAGAATTATTTCCTTCCAAATTCGTTTCTTTTCATCCTATTAATTACTTACCAGGCACACCTCCAGGCTGGACCGTGTTTCGCGGCCAGTCCCGCTGGTTTGAAGTACAAATATTGTATTTTCTAATTTCTGCTATATAGAAATAACGTTTTTTCTTATTAAATTAAAAAATTTGTACGGCACCCACCCTCGTTAGTTTCGTAGTTGCTTAGCCCTCGCGCAGACGCGTGTTTTGACACCTCACACGCGTGGCTAGCTCTGAAAAAAGTTTTAAATTGTTAACATACCTACACCTAAAAATTCACCTAACCGATATAGCAAATTACTATTATCACAATAACTTTGCACTACGGAGTGGGATTTCGAGGCGGTTTTCGACGCTGTTGATCTTAATTAGGTTCTGTCCTACCCTTCCACCTATCCCGACCCCCCTGTGTGATTAAAAAATTAATTAAAAATAATTTTCGTAATTTTCACTTCTTAAAAACACGATTATTTCTATTTACTAGAATTATTTCCTTCCAAATTCGTTTCTTTTCATCCTATTAATTACTTACCAGGCACACCTCCAGGCTGGACCGTGTTTCGCGGCCAGTCCCGCTGGTTTGAAGTACAAATATTGTATTTTCTAATTTCTGCTATATAGAAATAACGTTTTTTCTTATTAAATTAAAAAATTTGTACGGCACCCACCCTCGTTAGTTTCGTAGTTGCTTAGCCCTCGCGCAGACGCGTGTTTTGACACCTCACACGCGTGGCTAGCTCTGAAAAAAGTTTTAAATTGTTAACATACCTACACCTAAAAATTCACCTAACCGATATAGCAAATTACTATTATCACAATAACTTTGCACTACGGAGTGGGATTTCGAGGCGGTTTTCGACGCTGTTGATCTTAATTAGGTTCTGTCCTACCCTTCCACCTATCCCGACCCCCCTGTGTGATTAAAAAATTAATTAAAAATAATTTTCGTAATTTTCACTTCTTAAAAACACGATTATTTCTATTTACTAGAATTATTTCCTTCCAAATTCGTTTCTTTTCATCCTATTAATTACTTACCAGGCACACCTCCAGGCTGGACCGTGTTTCGCGGCCAGTCCCGCTGGTTTGAAGTACAAATATTGTATTTTCTAATTTCTGCTATATAGAAATAACGTTTTTTCTTATTAAATTAAAAAATTTGTACGGCACCCACCCTCGTTAGTTTCGTAGTTGCTTAGCCCTCGCGCAGACGCGTGTTTTGACACCTCACACGCGTGGCTAGCTCTGAAAAAAGTTTTAAATTGTTAACATACCTACACCTAAAAATTCACCTAACCGATATAGCAAATTACTATTATCACAATAACTTTGCACTACGGAGTGGGATTTCGAGGCGGTTTTCGACGCTGTTGATCTTAATTAGGTTCTGTCCTACCCTTCCACCTATCCCGACCCCCCTGTGTGATTAAAAAATTAATTAAAAATAATTTTCGTAATTTTCACTTCTTAAAAACACGATTATTTCTATTTACTAGAATTATTTCCTTCCAAATTCGTTTCTTTTCATCCTATTAATTACTTACCAGGCACACCTCCAGGCTGGACCGTGTTTCGCGGCCAGTCCCGCTGGTTTGAAGTACAAATATTGTATTTTCTAATTTCTGCTATATAGAAATAACGTTTTTTCTTATTAAATTAAAAAATTTGTACGGCACCCACCCTCGTTAGTTTCGTAGTTGCTTAGCCCTCGCGCAGACGCGTGTTTTGACACCTCACACGCGTGGCTAGCTCTGAAAAAAGTTTTAAATTGTTAACATACCTACACCTAAAAATTCACCTAACCGATATAGCAAATTACTATTATCACAATAACTTTGCACTACGGAGTGGGATTTCGAGGCGGTTTTCGACGCTGTTGATCTTAATTAGGTTCTGTCCTACCCTTCCACCTATCCCGACCCCCCTCTGTGATTAAAAAATTAATTAAAAATAATTTTCGTAATTTTCACTTCTTAAAAACACGATTATTTCTATTTACTAGAATTATTTCCTTCCAAATTCGTTTCTTTTCATCCTATTAATTACTTACCAGGCACACCTCCAGGCTGGACCGTGTTTCGCGGCCAGTCCCGCTGGTTTGAAGTACAAATATTGTATTTTCTAATTTCTGCTATATAGAAATAACGTTTTTTCTTATTAAATTAAAAAATTTGTACGGCACCCACCCTCGTTAGTTTCGTAGTTGCTTAGCCCTCGCGCAGACGCGTGTTTTGACACCTCACACGCGTGGCTAGCTCTGAAAAAAGTTTTAAATTGTTAACATACCTACACCTAAAAATTCACCTAACCGATATAGCAAATTACTATTATCACAATAACTTTGCACTACGGAGTGGGATTTCGAGGCGGTTTTCGACGCTGTTGATCTTAATTAGGTTCTGTCCTACCCTTCCACCTATCCCGACCCCCCTGTGTGATTAAAAAATTAATTAAAAATAATTTTCGTAATTTTCACTTCTTAAAAACACGATTATTTCTATTTACTAGAATTATTTCCTTCCAAATTCGTTTCTTTTCATCCTATTAATTACTTACCAGGCACACCTCCAGGCTGGACCGTGTTTCGCGGCCAGTCCCGCTGGTTTGAAGTACAAATATTGTATTTTCTAATTTCTGCTATATAGAAATAACGTTTTTTCTTATTAAATTAAAAAATTTGTACGGCACCCACCCTCGTTAGTTTCGTAGTTGCTTAGCCCTCGCGCAGACGCGTGTTTTGACACCTCACACGCGTGGCTAGCTCTGAAAAAAGTTTTAAATTGTTAACATACCTACACCTAAAAATTCACCTAACCGATATAGCAAATTACTATTATCACAATAACTTTGCACTACGGAGTGGGATTTCGAGGCGGTTTTCGACGCTGTTGATCTTAATTAGGTTCTGTCCTACCCTTCCACCTATCCCGACCCCCCTGTGTGATTAAAAAATTAATTAAAAATAATTTTCGTAATTTTCACTTCTTAAAAACACGATTATTTCTATTTACTAGAATTATTTCCTTCCAAATTCGTTTCTTTTCATCCTATTAATTACTTACCAGGCACACCTCCAGGCTGGACCGTGTTTCGCGGCCAGTCCCGCTGGTTTGAAGTACAAATATTGTATTTTCTAATTTCTGCTATATAGAAATAACGTTTTTTCTTATTAAATTAAAAAATTTGTACGGCACCCACCCTCGTTAGTTTCGTAGTTGCTTAGCCCTCGCGCAGACGCGTGTTTTGACACCTCACACGCGTGGCTAGCTCTGAAAAAAGTTTTAAATTGTTAACATACCTACACCTAAAAATTCACCTAACCGATATAGCAAATTACTATTATCACAATAACTTTGCACTACGGAGTGGGATTTCGAGGCGGTTTTCGACGCTGTTGATCTTAATTAGGTTCTGTCCTACCCTTCCACCTATCCCGACCCCCCTGTGTGATTAAAAAATTAATTAAAAATAATTTTCGTAATTTTCACTTCTTAAAAACACGATTATTTCTATTTACTAGAATTATTTCCTTCCAAATTCGTTTCTTTTCATCCTATTAATTACTTACCAGGCACACCTCCAGGCTGGACCGTGTTTCGCGGCCAGTCCCGCTGGTTTGAAGTACAAATATTGTATTTTCTAATTTCTGCTATATAGAAATAACGTTTTTTCTTATTAAATTAAAAAATTTGTACGGCACCCACCCTCGTTAGTTTCGTAGTTGCTTAGCCCTCGCGCAGACGCGTGTTTTGACACCTCACACGCGTGGCTAGCTCTGAAAAAAGTTTTAAATTGTTAACATACCTACACCTAAAAATTCACCTAACCGATATAGCAAATTACTATTATCACAATAACTTTGCACTACGGAGTGGGATTTCGAGGCGGTTTTCGACGCTGTTGATCTTAATTAGGTTCTGTCCTACCCTTCCACCTATCCCGACCCCCCTGTGTGATTAAAAAATTAATTAAAAATAATTTTCGTAATTTTCACTTCTTAAAAACACGATTATTTCTATTTACTAGAATTATTTCCTTCCAAATTCGTTTCTTTTCATCCTATTAATTACTTACCAGGCACACCTCCAGGCTGGACCGTGTTTCGCGGCCAGTCCCGCTGGTTTGAAGTACAAATATTGTATTTTCTAATTTCTGCTATATAGAAATAACGTTTTTTCTTATTAAATTAAAAAATTTGTACGGCACCCACCCTCGTTAGTTTCGTAGTTGCTTAGCCCTCGCGCAGACGCGTGTTTTGACACCTCACACGCGTGGCTAGCTCTGAAAAAAGTTTTAAATTGTTAACATACCTACACCTAAAAATTCACCTAACCGATATAGCAAATTACTATTATCACAATAACTTTGCACTACGGAGTGGGATTTCGAGGCGGTTTTCGACGCTGTTGATCTTAATTAGGTTCTGTCCTACCCTTCCACCTATCCCGACCCCCCTGTGTGATTAAAAAATTAATTAAAAATAATTTTCGTAATTTTCACTTCTTAAAAACACGATTATTTCTATTTACTAGAATTATTTCCTTCCAAATTCGTTTCTTTTCATCCTATTAATTACTTACCAGGCACACCTCCAGGCTGGACCGTGTTTCGCGGCCAGTCCCGCTGGTTTGAAGTACAAATATTGTATTTTCTAATTTCTGCTATATAGAAATAACGTTTTTTCTTATTAAATTAAAAAATTTGTACGGCACCCACCCTCGTTAGTTTCGTAGTTGCTTAGCCCTCGCGCAGACGCGTGTTTTGACACCTCACACGCGTGGCTAGCTCTGAAAAAAGTTTTAAATTGTTAACATACCTACACCTAAAAATTCACCTAACCGATATAGCAAATTACTATTATCACAATAACTTTGCACTACGGAGTGGGATTTCGAGGCGGTTTTCGACGCTGTTGATCTTAATTAGGTTCTGTCCTACCCTTCCACCTATCCCGACCCCCCTGTGTGATTAAAAAATTAATTAAAAATAATTTTCGTAATTTTCACTTCTTAAAAACACGATTATTTCTATTTACTAGAATTATTTCCTTCCAAATTCGTTTCTTTTCATCCTATTAATTACTTACCAGGCACACCTCCAGGCTGGACCGTGTTTCGCGGCCAGTCCCGCTGGTTTGAAGTACAAATATTGTATTTTCTAATTTCTGCTATATAGAAATAACGTTTTTTCTTATTAAATTAAAAAATTTGTACGGCACCCACCCTCGTTAGTTTCGTAGTTGCTTAGCCCTCGCGCAGACGCGTGTTTTGACACCTCACACGCGTGGCTAGCTCTGAAAAAAGTTTTAAATTGTTAACATACCTACACCTAAAAATTCACCTAACCGATATAGCAAATTACTATTATCACAATAACTTTGCACTACGGAGTGGGATTTCGAGGCGGTTTTCGACGCTGTTGATCTTAATTAGGTTCTGTCCTACCCTTCCACCTATCCCGACCCCCCTGTGTGATTAAAAAATTAATTAAAAATAATTTTCGTAATTTTCACTTCTTAAAAACACGATTATTTCTATTTACTAGAATTATTTCCTTCCAAATTCGTTTCTTTTCATCCTATTAATTACTTACCAGGCACACCTCCAGGCTGGACCGTGTTTCGCGGCCAGTCCCGCTGGTTTGAAGTACAAATATTGTATTTTCTAATTTCTGCTATATAGAAATAACGTTTTTTCTTATTAAATTAAAAAATTTGTACGGCACCCACCCTCGTTAGTTTCGTAGTTGCTTAGCCCTCGCGCAGACGCGTGTTTTGACACCTCACACGCGTGGCTAGCTCTGAAAAAAGTTTTAAATTGTTAACATACCTACACCTAAAAATTCACCTAACCGATATAGCAAATTACTATTATCACAATAACTTTGCACTACGGAGTGGGATTTCGAGGCGGTTTTCGACGCTGTTGATCTTAATTAGGTTCTGTCCTACCCTTCCACCTATCCCGACCCCCCTGTGTGATTAAAAAATTAATTAAAAATAATTTTCGTAATTTTCACTTCTTAAAAACACGATTATTTCTATTTACTAGAATTATTTCCTTCCAAATTCGTTTCTTTTCATCCTATTAATTACTTACCAGGCACACCTCCAGGCTGGACCGTGTTTCGCGGCCAGTCCCGCTGGTTTGAAGTACAAATATTGTATTTTCTAATTTCTGCTATATAGAAATAACGTTTTTTCTTATTAAATTAAAAAATTTGTACGGCACCCACCCTCGTTAGTTTCGTAGTTGCTTAGCCCTCGCGCAGACGCGTGTTTTGACACCTCACACGCGTGGCTAGCTCTGAAAAAAGTTTTAAATTGTTAACATACCTACACCTAAAAATTCACCTAACCGATATAGCAAATTACTATTATCACAATAACTTTGCACTACGGAGTGGGATTTCGAGGCGGTTTTCGACGCTGTTGATCTTAATTAGGTTCTGTCCTACCCTTCCACCTATCCCGACCCCCCTGTGTGATTAAAAAATTAATTAAAAATAATTTTCGTAATTTTCACTTCTTAAAAACACGATTATTTCTATTTACTAGAATTATTTCCTTCCAAATTCGTTTCTTTTCATCCTATTAATTACTTACCAGGCACACCTCCAGGCTGGACCGTGTTTCGCGGCCAGTCCCGCTGGTTTGAAGTACAAATATTGTATTTTCTAATTTCTGCTATATAGAAATAACGTTTTTTCTTATTAAATTAAAAAATTTGTACGGCACCCACCCTCGTTAGTTTCGTAGTTGCTTAGCCCTCGCGCAGACGCGTGTTTTGACACCTCACACGCGTGGCTAGCTCTGAAAAAAGTTTTAAATTGTTAACATACCTACACCAAAAAATTCACCTAACCGATATAGCAAATTACTATTATCACAATAACTTTGCACTACGGAGTGGGATTTCGAGGCGGTTTTCGACGCTGTTGATCTTAATTAGGTTCTGTCCTACCCTTCCACCTATCCCGACCCCCCTGTGTGATTAAAAAATTAATTAAAAATAATTTTCGTAATTTTCACTTCTTAAAAACACGATTATTTCTATTTACTAGAATTATTTCCTTCCAAATTCGTTTCTTTTCATCCTATTAATTACTTACCAGGCACACCTCCAGGCTGGACCGTGTTTCGCGGCCAGTCCCGCTGGTTTGAAGTACAAATATTGTATTTTCTAATTTCTGCTATATAGAAATAACGTTTTTTCTTATTAAATTAAAAAATTTGTACGGCACCCACCCTCGTTAGTTTCGTAGTTGCTTAGCCCTCGCGCAGACGCGTGTTTTGACACCTCACACGCGTGGCTAGCTCTGAAAAAAGTTTTAAATTGTTAACATACCTACACCTAAAAATTCACCTAACCGATATAGCAAATTACTATTATCACAATAACTTTGCACTACGGAGTGGGATTTCGAGGCGGTTTTCGACGCTGTTGATCTTAATTAGGTTCTGTCCTACCCTTCCACCTATCCCGACCCCCCTGTGTGATTAAAAAATTAATTAAAAATAATTTTCGTAATTTTCACTTCTTAAAAACACGATTATTTCTATTTACTAGAATTATTTCCTTCCAAATTCGTTTCTTTTCATCCTATTAATTACTTACCAGGCACACCTCCAGGCTGGACCGTGTTTCGCGGCCAGTCCCGCTGGTTTGAAGTACAAATATTGTATTTTCTAATTTCTGCTATATAGAAATAACGTTTTTTCTTATTAAATTAAAAAATTTGTACGGCACCCACCCTCGTTAGTTTCGTAGTTGCTTAGCCCTCGCGCAGACGCGTGTTTTGACACCTCACACGCGTGGCTAGCTCTGAAAAAAGTTTTAAATTGTTAACATACCTACACCTAAAAATTCACCTAACCGATATAGCAAATTACTATTATCACAATAACTTTGCACTACGGAGTGGGATTTCGAGGCGGTTTTCGACGCTGTTGATCTTAATTAGGTTCTGTCCTACCCTTCCACCTATCCCGACCCCCCTGTGTGATTAAAAAATTAATTAAAAATAATTTTCGTAATTTTCACTTCTTAAAAACACGATTATTTCTATTTACTAGAATTATTTCCTTCCAAATTCGTTTCTTTTCATCCTATTAATTACTTACCAGGCACACCTCCAGGCTGGACCGTGTTTCGCGGCCAGTCCCGCTGGTTTGAAGTACAAATATTGTATTTTCTAATTTCTGCTATATAGAAATAACGTTTTTTCTTATTAAATTAAAAAATTTGTACGGCACCCACCCTCGTTAGTTTCGTAGTTGCTTAGCCCTCGCGCAGACGCGTGTTTTGACACCTCACACGCGTGGCTAGCTCTGAAAAAAGTTTTAAATTGTTAACATACCTACACCTAAAAATTCACCTAACCGATATAGCAAATTACTATTATCACAATAACTTTGCACTACGGAGTGGGATTTCGAGGCGGTTTTCGACGCTGTTGATCTTAATTAGGTTCTGTCCTACCCTTCCACCTATCCCGACCCCCCTGTGTGATTAAAAAATTAATTAAAAATAATTTTCGTAATTTTCACTTCTTAAAAACACGATTATTTCTATTTACTAGAATTATTTCCTTCCAAATTCGTTTCTTTTCATCCTATTAATTACTTACCAGGCACACCTCCAGGCTGGACCGTGTTTCGCGGCCAGTCCCGCTGGTTTGAAGTACAAATATTGTATTTTCTAATTTCTGCTATATAGAAATAACGTTTTTTCTTATTAAATTAAAAAATTTGTACGGCACCCACCCTCGTTAGTTTCGTAGTTGCTTAGCCCTCGCGCAGACGCGTGTTTTGACACCTCACACGCGTGGCTAGCTCTGAAAAAAGTTTTAAATTGTTAACATACCTACACCTAAAAATTCACCTAACCGATATAGCAAATTACTATTATCACAATAACTTTGCACTACGGAGTGGGATTTCGAGGCGGTTTTCGACGCTGTTGATCTTAATTAGGTTCTGTCCTACCCTTCCACCTATCCCGACCCCCCTGTGTGATTAAAAAATTAATTAAAAATAATTTTCGTAATTTTCACTTCTTAAAAACACGATTATTTCTATTTACTAGAATTATTTCCTTCCAAATTCGTTTCTTTTCATCCTATTAATTACTTACCAGGCACACCTCCAGGCTGGACCGTGTTTCGCGGCCAGTCCCGCTGGTTTGAAGTACAAATATTGTATTTTCTAATTTCTGCTATATAGAAATAACGTTTTTTCTTATTAAATTAAAAAATTTGTACGGCACCCACCCTCGTTAGTTTCGTAGTTGCTTAGCCCTCGCGCAGACGCGTGTTTTGACACCTCACACGCGTGGCTAGCTCTGAAAAAAGTTTTAAATTGTTAACATACCTACACCTAAAAATTCACCTAACCGATATAGCAAATTACTATTATCACAATAACTTTGCACTACGGAGTGGGATTTCGAGGCGGTTTTCGACGCTGTTGATCTTAATTAGGTTCTGTCCTACCCTTCCACCTATCCCGACCCCCCTGTGTGATTAAAAAATTAATTAAAAATAATTTTCGTAATTTTCACTTCTTAAAAACACGATTATTTCTATTTACTAGAATTATTTCCTTCCAAATTCGTTTCTTTTCATCCTATTAATTACTTACCAGGCACACCTCCAGGCTGGACCGTGTTTCGCGGCCAGTCCCGCTGGTTTGAAGTACAAATATTGTATTTTCTAATTTCTGCTATATAGAAATAACGTTTTTTCTTATTAAATTAAAAAATTTGTACGGCACCCACCCTCGTTAGTTTCGTAGTTGCTTAGCCCTCGCGCAGACGCGTGTTTTGACACCTCACACGCGTGGCTAGCTCTGAAAAAAGTTTTAAATTGTTAACATACCTACACCTAAAAATTCACCTAACCGATATAGCAAATTACTATTATCACAATAACTTTGCACTACGGAGTGGGATTTCGAGGCGGTTTTCGACGCTGTTGATCTTAATTAGGTTCTGTCCTACCCTTCCACCTATCCCGACCCCCCTGTGTGATTAAAAAATTAATTAAAAATAATTTTCGTAATTTTCACTTCTTAAAAACACGATTATTTCTATTTACTAGAATTATTTCCTTCCAAATTCGTTTCTTTTCATCCTATTAATTACTTACCAGGCACACCTCCAGGCTGGACCGTGTTTCGCGGCCAGTCCCGCTGGTTTGAAGTACAAATATTGTATTTTCTAATTTCTGCTATATAGAAATAACGTTTTTTCTTATTAAATTAAAAAATTTGTACGGCACCCACCCTCGTTAGTTTCGTAGTTGCTTAGCCCTCGCGCAGACGCGTGTTTTGACACCTCACACGCGTGGCTAGCTCTGAAAAAAGTTTTAAATTGTTAACATACCTACACCTAAAAATTCACCTAACCGATATAGCAAATTACTATTATCACAATAACTTTGCACTACGGAGTGGGATTTCGAGGCGGTTTTCGACGCTGTTGATCTTAATTAGGTTCTGTCCTACCCTTCCACCTATCCCGACCCCCCTGTGTGATTAAAAAATTAATTAAAAATAATTTTCGTAATTTTCACTTCTTAAAAACACGATTATTTCTATTTACTAGAATTATTTCCTTCCAAATTCGTTTCTTTTCATCCTATTAATTACTTACCAGGCACACCTCCAGGCTGGACCGTGTTTCGCGGCCAGTCCCGCTGGTTTGAAGTACAAATATTGTATTTTCTAATTTCTGCTATATAGAAATAACGTTTTTTCTTATTAAATTAAAAAATTTGTACGGCACCCACCCTCGTTAGTTTCGTAGTTGCTTAGCCCTCGCGCAGACGCGTGTTTTGACACCTCACACGCGTGGCTAGCTCTGAAAAAAGTTTTAAATTGTTAACATACCTACACCTAAAAATTCACCTAACCGATATAGCAAATTACTATTATCACAATAACTTTGCACTACGGAGTGGGATTTCGAGGCGGTTTTCGACGCTGTTGATCTTAATTAGGTTCTGTCCTACCCTTCCACCTATCCCGACCCCCCTGTGTGATTAAAAAATTAATTAAAAATAATTTTCGTAATTTTCACTTCTTAAAAACACGATTATTTCTATTTACTAGAATTATTTCCTTCCAAATTCGTTTCTTTTCATCCTATTAATTACTTACCAGGCACACCTCCAGGCTGGACCGTGTTTCGCGGCCAGTCCCGCTGGTTTGAAGTACAAATATTGTATTTTCTAATTTCTGCTATATAGAAATAACGTTTTTTCTTATTAAATTAAAAAATTTGTACGGCACCCACCCTCGTTAGTTTCGTAGTTGCTTAGCCCTCGCGCAGACGCGTGTTTTGACACCTCACACGCGTGGCTAGCTCTGAAAAAAGTTTTAAATTGTTAACATACCTACACCTAAAAATTCACCTAACCGATATAGCAAATTACTATTATCACAATAACTTTGCACTACGGAGTGGGATTTCGAGGCGGTTTTCGACGCTGTTGATCTTAATTAGGTTCTGTCCTACCCTTCCACCTATCCCGACCCCCCTGTGTGATTAAAAAATTAATTAAAAATAATTTTCGTAATTTTCACTTCTTAAAAACACGATTATTTCTATTTACTAGAATTATTTCCTTCCAAATTCGTTTCTTTTCATCCTATTAATTACTTACCAGGCACACCTCCAGGCTGGACCGTGTTTCGCGGCCAGTCCCGCTGGTTTGAAGTACAAATATTGTATTTTCTAATTTCTGCTATATAGAAATAACGTTTTTTCTTATTAAATTAAAAAATTTGTACGGCACCCACCCTCGTTAGTTTCGTAGTTGCTTAGCCCTCGCGCAGACGCGTGTTTTGACACCTCACACGCGTGGCTAGCTCTGAAAAAAGTTTTAAATTGTTAACATACCTACACCTAAAAATTCACCTAACCGATATAGCAAATTACTATTATCACAATAACTTTGCACTACGGAGTGGGATTTCGAGGCGGTTTTCGACGCTGTTGATCTTAATTAGGTTCTGTCCTACCCTTCCACCTATCCCGACCCCCCTGTGTGATTAAAAAATTAATTAAAAATAATTTTCGTAATTTTCACTTCTTAAAAACACGATTATTTCTATTTACTAGAATTATTTCCTTCCAAATTCGTTTCTTTTCATCCTATTAATTACTTACCAGGCACACCTCCAGGCTGGACCGTGTTTCGCGGCCAGTCCCGCTGGTTTGAAGTACAAATATTGTATTTTCTAATTTCTGCTATATAGAAATAACGTTTTTTCTTATTAAATTAAAAAATTTGTACGGCACCCACCCTCGTTAGTTTCGTAGTTGCTTAGCCCTCGCGCAGACGCGTGTTTTGACACCTCACACGCGTGGCTAGCTCTGAAAAAAGTTTTAAATTGTTAACATACCTACACCTAAAAATTCACCTAACCGATATAGCAAATTACTATTATCACAATAACTTTGCACTACGGAGTGGGATTTCGAGGCGGTTTTCGACGCTGTTGATCTTAATTAGGTTCTGTCCTACCCTTCCACCTATCCCGACCCCCCTGTGTGATTAAAAAATTAATTAAAAATAATTTTCGTAATTTTCACTTCTTAAAAACACGATTATTTCTATTTACTAGAATTATTTCCTTCCAAATTCGTTTCTTTTCATCCTATTAATTACTTACCAGGCACACCTCCAGGCTGGACCGTGTTTCGCGGCCAGTCCCGCTGGTTTGAAGTACAAATATTGTATTTTCTAATTTCTGCTATATAGAAATAACGTTTTTTCTTATTAAATTAAAAAATTTGTACGGCACCCACCCTCGTTAGTTTCGTAGTTGCTTAGCCCTCGCGCAGACGCGTGTTTTGACACCTCACACGCGTGGCTAGCTCTGAAAAAAGTTTTAAATTGTTAACATACCTACACCTAAAAATTCACCTAACCGATATAGCAAATTACTATTATCACAATAACTTTGCACTACGGAGTGGGATTTCGAGGCGGTTTTCGACGCTGTTGATCTTAATTAGGTTCTGTCCTACCCTTCCACCTATCCCGACCCCCCTGTGTGATTAAAAAATTAATTAAAAATAATTTTCGTAATTTTCACTTCTTAAAAACACGATTATTTCTATTTACTAGAATTATTTCCTTCCAAATTCGTTTCTTTTCATCCTATTAATTACTTACCAGGCACACCTCCAGGCTGGACCGTGTTTCGCGGCCAGTCCCGCTGGTTTGAAGTACAAATATTGTATTTTCTAATTTCTGCTATATAGAAATAACGTTTTTTCTTATTAAATTAAAAAATTTGTACGGCACCCACCCTCGTTAGTTTCGTAGTTGCTTAGCCCTCGCGCAGACGCGTGTTTTGACACCTCACACGCGTGGCTAGCTCTGAAAAAAGTTTTAAATTGTTAACATACCTACACCTAAAAATTCACCTAACCGATATAGCAAATTACTATTATCACAATAACTTTGCACTACGGAGTGGGATTTCGAGGCGGTTTTCGACGCTGTTGATCTTAATTAGGTTCTGTCCTACCCTTCCACCTATCCCGACCCCCCTGTGTGATTAAAAAATTAATTAAAAATAATTTTCGTAATTTTCACTTCTTAAAAACACGATTATTTCTATTTACTAGAATTATTTCCTTCCAAATTCGTTTCTTTTCATCCTATTAATTACTTACCAGGCACACCTCCAGGCTGGACCGTGTTTCGCGGCCAGTCCCGCTGGTTTGAAGTACAAATATTGTATTTTCTAATTTCTGCTATATAGAAATAACGTTTTTTCTTATTAAATTAAAAAATTTGTACGGCACCCACCCTCGTTAGTTTCGTAGTTGCTTAGCCCTCGCGCAGACGCGTGTTTTGACACCTCACACGCGTGGCTAGCTCTGAAAAAAGTTTTAAATTGTTAACATACCTACACCTAAAAATTCACCTAACCGATATAGCAAATTACTATTATCACAATAACTTTGCACTACGGAGTGGGATTTCGAGGCGGTTTTCGACGCTGTTGATCTTAATTAGGTTCTGTCCTACCCTTCCACCTATCCCGACCCCCCTGTGTGATTAAAAAATTAATTAAAAATAATTTTCGTAATTTTCACTTCTTAAAAACACGATTATTTCTATTTACTAGAATTATTTCCTTCCAAATTCGTTTCTTTTCATCCTATTAATTACTTACCAGGCACACCTCCAGGCTGGACCGTGTTTCGCGGCCAGTCCCGCTGGTTTGAAGTACAAATATTGTATTTTCTAATTTCTGCTATATAGAAATAACGTTTTTTCTTATTAAATTAAAAAATTTGTACGGCACCCACCCTCGTTAGTTTCGTAGTTGCTTAGCCCTCGCGCAGACGCGTGTTTTGACACCTCACACGCGTGGCTAGCTCTGAAAAAAGTTTTAAATTGTTAACATACCTACACCTAAAAATTCACCTAACCGATATAGCAAATTACTATTATCACAATAACTTTGCACTACGGAGTGGGATTTCGAGGCGGTTTTCGACGCTGTTGATCTTAATTAGGTTCTGTCCTACCCTTCCACCTATCCCGACCCCCCTGTGTGATTAAAAAATTAATTAAAAATAATTTTCGTAATTTTCACTTCTTAAAAACACGATTATTTCTATTTACTAGAATTATTTCCTTCCAAATTCGTTTCTTTTCATCCTATTAATTACTTACCAGGCACACCTCCAGGCTGGACCGTGTTTCGCGGCCAGTCCCGCTGGTTTGAAGTACAAATATTGTATTTTCTAATTTCTGCTATATAGAAATAACGTTTTTTCTTATTAAATTAAAAAATTTGTACGGCACCCACCCTCGTTAGTTTCGTAGTTGCTTAGCCCTCGCGCAGACGCGTGTTTTGACACCTCACACGCGTGGCTAGCTCTGAAAAAAGTTTTAAATTGTTAACATACCTACACCTAAAAATTCACCTAACCGATATAGCAAATTACTATTATCACAATAACTTTGCACTACGGAGTGGGATTTCGAGGCGGTTTTCGACGCTGTTGATCTTAATTAGGTTCTGTCCTACCCTTCCACCTATCCCGACCCCCCTGTGTGATTAAAAAATTAATTAAAAATAATTTTCGTAATTTTCACTTCTTAAAAACACGATTATTTCTATTTACTAGAATTATTTCCTTCCAAATTCGTTTCTTTTCATCCTATTAATTACTTACCAGGCACACCTCCAGGCTGGACCGTGTTTCGCGGCCAGTCCCGCTGGTTTGAAGTACAAATATTGTATTTTCTAATTTCTGCTATATAGAAATAACGTTTTTTCTTATTAAATTAAAAAATTTGTACGGCACCCACCCTCGTTAGTTTCGTAGTTGCTTAGCCCTCGCGCAGACGCGTGTTTTGACACCTCACACGCGTGGCTAGCTCTGAAAAAAGTTTTAAATTGTTAACATACCTACACCTAAAAATTCACCTAACCGATATAGCAAATTACTATTATCACAATAACTTTGCACTACGGAGTGGGATTTCGAGGCGGTTTTCGACGCTGTTGATCTTAATTAGGTTCTGTCCTACCCTTCCACCTATCCCGACCCCCCTGTGTGATTAAAAAATTAATTAAAAATAATTTTCGTAATTTTCACTTCTTAAAAACACGATTATTTCTATTTACTAGAATTATTTCCTTCCAAATTCGTTTCTTTTCATCCTATTAATTACTTACCAGGCACACCTCCAGGCTGGACCGTGTTTCGCGGCCAGTCCCGCTGGTTTGAAGTACAAATATTGTATTTTCTAATTTCTGCTATATAGAAATAACGTTTTTTCTTATTAAATTAAAAAATTTGTACGGCACCCACCCTCGTTAGTTTCGTAGTTGCTTAGCCCTCGCGCAGACGCGTGTTTTGACACCTCACACGCGTGGCTAGCTCTGAAAAAAGTTTTAAATTGTTAACATACCTACACCTAAAAATTCACCTAACCGATATAGCAAATTACTATTATCACAATAACTTTGCACTACGGAGTGGGATTTCGAGGCGGTTTTCGACGCTGTTGATCTTAATTAGGTTCTGTCCTACCCTTCCACCTATCCCGACCCCCCTGTGTGATTAAAAAATTAATTAAAAATAATTTTCGTAATTTTCACTTCTTAAAAACACGATTATTTCTATTTACTAGAATTATTTCCTTCCAAATTCGTTTCTTTTCATCCTATTAATTACTTACCAGGCACACCTCCAGGCTGGACCGTGTTTCGCGGCCAGTCCCGCTGGTTTGAAGTACAAATATTGTATTTTCTAATTTCTGCTATATAGAAATAACGTTTTTTCTTATTAAATTAAAAAATTTGTACGGCACCCACCCTCGTTAGTTTCGTAGTTGCTTAGCCCTCGCGCAGACGCGTGTTTTGACACCTCACACGCGTGGCTAGCTCTGAAAAAAGTTTTAAATTGTTAACATACCTACACCTAAAAATTCACCTAACCGATATAGCAAATTACTATTATCACAATAACTTTGCACTACGGAGTGGGATTTCGAGGCGGTTTTCGACGCTGTTGATCTTAATTAGGTTCTGTCCTACCCTTCCACCTATCCCGACCCCCCTGTGTGATTAAAAAATTAATTAAAAATAATTTTCGTAATTTTCACTTCTTAAAAACACGATTATTTCTATTTACTAGAATTATTTCCTTCCAAATTCGTTTCTTTTCATCCTATTAATTACTTACCAGGCACACCTCCAGGCTGGACCGTGTTTCGCGGCCAGTCCCGCTGGTTTGAAGTACAAATATTGTATTTTCTAATTTCTGCTATATAGAAATAACGTTTTTTCTTATTAAATTAAAAAATTTGTACGGCACCCACCCTCGTTAGTTTCGTAGTTGCTTAGCCCTCGCGCAGACGCGTGTTTTGACACCTCACACGCGTGGCTAGCTCTGAAAAAAGTTTTAAATTGTTAACATACCTACACCTAAAAATTCACCTAACCGATATAGCAAATTACTATTATCACAATAACTTTGCACTACGGAGTGGGATTTCGAGGCGGTTTTCGACGCTGTTGATCTTAATTAGGTTCTGTCCTACCCTTCCACCTATCCCGACCCCCCTGTGTGATTAAAAAATTAATTAAAAATAATTTTCGTAATTTTCACTTCTTAAAAACACGATTATTTCTATTTACTAGAATTATTTCCTTCCAAATTCGTTTCTTTTCATCCTATTAATTACTTACCAGGCACACCTCCAGGCTGGACCGTGTTTCGCGGCCAGTCCCGCTGGTTTGAAGTACAAATATTGTATTTTCTAATTTCTGCTATATAGAAATAACGTTTTTTCTTATTAAATTAAAAAATTTGTACGGCACCCACCCTCGTTAGTTTCGTAGTTGCTTAGCCCTCGCGCAGACGCGTGTTTTGACACCTCACACGCGTGGCTAGCTCTGAAAAAAGTTTTAAATTGTTAACATACCTACACCTAAAAATTCACCTAACCGATATAGCAAATTACTATTATCACAATAACTTTGCACTACGGAGTGGGATTTCGAGGCGGTTTTCGACGCTGTTGATCTTAATTAGGTTCTGTCCTACCCTTCCACCTATCCCGACCCCCCTGTGTGATTAAAAAATTAATTAAAAATAATTTTCGTAATTTTCACTTCTTAAAAACACGATTATTTCTATTTACTAGAATTATTTCCTTCCAAATTCGTTTCTTTTCATCCTATTAATTACTTACCAGGCACACCTCCAGGCTGGACCGTGTTTCGCGGCCAGTCCCGCTGGTTTGAAGTACAAATATTGTATTTTCTAATTTCTGCTATATAGAAATAACGTTTTTTCTTATTAAATTAAAAAATTTGTACGGCACCCACCCTCGTTAGTTTCGTAGTTGCTTAGCCCTCGCGCAGACGCGTGTTTTGACACCTCACACGCGTGGCTAGCTCTGAAAAAAGTTTTAAATTGTTAACATACCTACACCTAAAAATTCACCTAACCGATATAGCAAATTACTATTATCACAATAACTTTGCACTACGGAGTGGGATTTCGAGGCGGTTTTCGACGCTGTTGATCTTAATTAGGTTCTGTCCTACCCTTCCACCTATCCCGACCCCCCTGTGTGATTAAAAAATTAATTAAAAATAATTTTCGTAATTTTCACTTCTTAAAAACACGATTATTTCTATTTACTAGAATTATTTCCTTCCAAATTCGTTTCTTTTCATCCTATTAATTACTTACCAGGCACACCTCCAGGCTGGACCGTGTTTCGCGGCCAGTCCCGCTGGTTTGAAGTACAAATATTGTATTTTCTAATTTCTGCTATATAGAAATAACGTTTTTTCTTATTAAATTAAAAAATTTGTACGGCACCCACCCTCGTTAGTTTCGTAGTTGCTTAGCCCTCGCGCAGACGCGTGTTTTGACACCTCACACGCGTGGCTAGCTCTGAAAAAAGTTTTAAATTGTTAACATACCTACACCTAAAAATTCACCTAACCGATATAGCAAATTACTATTATCACAATAACTTTGCACTACGGAGTGGGATTTCGAGGCGGTTTTCGACGCTGTTGATCTTAATTAGGTTCTGTCCTACCCTTCCACCTATCCCGACCCCCCTGTGTGATTAAAAAATTAATTAAAAATAATTTTCGTAATTTTCACTTCTTAAAAACACGATTATTTCTATTTACTAGAATTATTTCCTTCCAAATTCGTTTCTTTTCATCCTATTAATTACTTACCAGGCACACCTCCAGGCTGGACCGTGTTTCGCGGCCAGTCCCGCTGGTTTGAAGTACAAATATTGTATTTTCTAATTTCTGCTATATAGAAATAACGTTTTTTCTTATTAAATTAAAAAATTTGTACGGCACCCACCCTCGTTAGTTTCGTAGTTGCTTAGCCCTCGCGCAGACGCGTGTTTTGACACCTCACACGCGTGGCTAGCTCTGAAAAAGTTTTAAATTGTTAACATACCTACACCTAAAAATTCACCTAACCGATATAGCAAATTACT
Organism: Dasypolia templi; assembly: GCA_963555695.1. Taxonomy (NCBI): domain Eukaryota; kingdom Metazoa; phylum Arthropoda; class Insecta; order Lepidoptera; family Noctuidae; genus Dasypolia; species Dasypolia templi. The sequence continues at coordinate 2,757 of CAUVWP010000041.1, read as the reverse complement.
ATTATCACAATAACTTTGCACTACGGAGTGGGATTTCGAGGCGGTTTTCGACGCTGTTGATCTTAATTAGGTTCTGTCCTACCCTTCCACCTATCCCGACCCCCCTGTGTGATTAAAAATTAATTAAAAATAATTTTCGTAATTTTCACTTCTTAAAAACACGATTATTTCTATTTACTAGAATTATTTCCTTCCAAATTCGTTTCTTTTCATCCTATTAATTACTTACCAGGCACACCTCCAGGGCTGGACCGTGTTTCGCGGCCAGTCCCCGCTGGTTTGAAGTACAAATATTGTATTTTCTAATTTTCTGCTATATAGAAATAACGTTTTTTTCTTATTAAATTAAAAAAATTTGTACGGCACCCACCCTCGTTAGTTTCGTAGTTGCTTAGCCCTCGCGCAGACGCGTGTTTTGACACCTCACACGCGTGGCTAGCTCTGAAAAAAGTTTTAAATTGTTAACATACCTACACCTAAAAATTCACCTAACCGATATAGCAAATTACTATTATCACAATAACTTTGCACTACGGAGTGGGATTTCGAGGCGGTTTTCGACGCTGTTGATCTTAATTAGGTTCTGTCCTACCCTTCCACCTATCCCGACCCCCCTGTGTGATTAAAAAAATTAATTAAAAATAATTTTCGTAATTTTCACTTCTTAAAAACACGATTATTCTATTTACTAGAATTATTTCCTTCCAAATTCGTTTCTTTTCATCCTATTAATTACTTACCAGGCACACCTCCAGGCTGGACCGTGTTTCGCGGCCAGTCCCGCTGGTTTGAAGTACAAATATTGTATTTTCTAATTTCTGCTATATAGAAATAACGTTTTTCTTATTAAATTAAAAAATTTGTACGGCACCCACCCTCGTTAGTTTCGTAGTTGCTTAGCCCTCGCGCAGACGCGTGTTTTGACACCTCACACGCGTGGCTAGCTCTGAAAAAAAGTTTTAAATTGTTAACATACCTACACCTAAAAATTCACCTAACCGATATAGCAAATTACTATTATCACAATAACTTTGCACTACGGAGTGGGATTTCGAGGCGGTTTTCGACGCTGTTGATCTTAATTAGGTTCTGTCCTACCTTCCACCTATCCCGACCCCCTGTGTGATTAAAAAATTAATTAAAAATAATTTTCGTAATTTTCACTTCTTAAAAACACGATTATTTCTATTTACTAGAATTATTTCCTTCCAAATTCGTTTCTTTTCATCCTATTAATTACTTACCAGGCACACCTCCAGGCTGGACCGTGTTTCGCGGCCAGTCCCGCTGGTTTGAAGTACAAATATTGTATTTTCTAATTTCTGCTATATAGAAATAACGTTTTTTCTTATTAAATTAAAAAATTTGTACGGCACCCACCCTCGTTAGTTTCGTAGTTGCTTAGCCCTCGCGCAGACGCGTGTTTTGACACCTCACACGCGTGGCTAGCTCTGAAAAAAGTTTTAAATTGTTAACATACCTACACCTAAAAAATTCACCTAACCGATATAGCAAATTACTATTATCACAATAACTTTGCACTACGGAGTGGGATTTCGAGGCGGTTTTCGACGCTGTTGATCTTAATTAGGTTCTGTCCTACCCTTCCACCTATCCCGACCCCCCTGTGTGATTAAAAAAATTAATTAAAAATAATTTTCGTAATTTTCACTTCTTAAAAACACGATTATTTCTATTTACTAGAATTATTTCTTCCAAATTCGTTTCTTTTCATCCTATTAATTACTTACCAGGCACACCTCCAGGCTGGACCGTGTTTCGCGGCCAGTCCCGCTGGTTTGAAGTACAAATATTGTATTTTTCTAATTTCTGCTATATAGAAATAACGTTTTTTCTTATTAAATTAAAAAATTTGTACGGCACCCACCCTCGTTAGTTTCGTAGTTGCTTAGCCCTCGCGCAGACGCGTGTTTTGACACCTCACACGCGTGGCTAGCTCTGAAAAAAGTTTTAAATTGTTAACATACCTACACCTAAAAATTCACCTAACCGATATAGCAAATTACTATTATCACAATAACTTTGCACTACGGAGTGGGATTTCGAGGCGGTTTTCGACGCTGTTGATCTTAATTAGGTTCTGTCCTACCCTTCCACCTATCCCGACCCCCCTGTGTGATTAAAAAAATTAATTAAAAATAATTTTCGTAATTTTCACTTCTTTAAAAACACGATTATTTCTATTTACTAGAATTATTTCCTTCCAAATTCGTTTCTTTTCATCCTATTAATTACTTACCAGGCACACCTCCAGCTGGACCGTGTTTCGCGGCCAGTCCCGCTGGTTTGAAGTACAAATATTGTATTTTCTAATTTCTGCTATATAGAAATAACGTTTTTTCTTATTAAATTAAAAATTTGTACGGCACCCACCCTCGTTAGTTTCGTAGTTGCTTAGCCCTCGCGCAGACGCGTGTTTTGACACCTCACACGCGTGGCTAGCTCTGAAAAAAGTTTTAAATTGTTAACATACCTACACCTAAAAATTCACCTAACGATATAGCAAATTACTATTATCACAATAACTTTGCACTACGGAGTGGGATTTCGAGGCGGTTTTCGACGCTGTTGATCTTAATTAGGTTCTGTCCTACCCTTCCACCTATCCGACCCCCCTGTTGTGATTAAAAAATTAATTAAAAATAATTTTCGTATTTTCACTTTCTTAAAAACACGATTATTTCTATTTTACTAGAAATTATTTCCTTCCAAATTCGTTTCTTTTCATCCTATTAA
>CAUVWP010000040.1:30000-57000 GCA_963555695.1 Dasypolia templi | reverse complement strand
GGAGTGGTGGACTTTTTAGCACCAGATGTTGTGGGTGTGTGAAACATGGTGCGTGCGTGAGGGAGTGTTATGTAAGTTTAGTGAGAGTGAATGGGGAAAGTTGTCAAGTGTAAAACTGTAAAAGTCTGTCTGGCCCTGTATAGGGGGGTCAGTGTCAAAGTGTAAATAAAAGAAAAAAAGTAATACGGTAAAAATCCGTAGAGCACTGCTCTACCTGGTTCACGCTTAATTTATTAACCTAAAAAGTTTCCCCAATTAACGGACGCGTAAAACACTACCCAGTGAGATATTTAAATAAAATAAAATAAATAAAATAAAATAAAATTCTTTAATTCTATTGACTCCAACGTGAAGGCCTACTCCTCCCGATTCTAACGAGCCCAAACTTGATGGGTCTGCGACCTCTAGGTCCAAAGTTAGAGAACGGGGTGGGGGTGGGATCACGTTGGGGGGCTGAGGTTAATTGGGGGAAGTATAAAAGATATGGATATATAGATATATGTAAATAATTTCTATAAAGTAATGTTTTTATTAAATTTTGGGGTCAAGCTAAGGGGGTCAAAAAAAGGGGGGTCTAGGGGTCTTATCTGAATCTAGGTACAGACTGGGAGGGGGGATACTAAGGGGGGTGGAAATTTCAGTCAAAATTTTGATAATCCCAGCCGTTTCCGAGATATTTTGATTTTAAAAGTTTTTTGGGGGACGTATAAGAATAGACTATTTAATTATTTATTTTAAAAAGTTAATTTAATTTAAATATATTTAAAATGGGACAAATTATGTTAGTGTTAATTTTGAGATTTAAATTAATTTTGAAGGGGGGCAATAATATAAAATTTTATTTAAATAAATAAATAAGAGAGGGGGTCTAAGGGGCAAGTAACTTATAATAGAAAGGGGAAATTAATTTAGAATTTTATTTAAATAAATATATTAAAGGGGGGCCTAGACTAATTAATTATTAACAAAAGGGGGCAATAAACTAAGACTTTGTAAATAAATGAATTAAAAAGGGGGGTCTAAATTTAAGATAATGATTTTTTGTAATTGAAAGGGGGCAATTAAATATGTTTTAATTAAGTGGATAAATTTGAGGGGGAGTCTAAGTTTAAACGACAGAAGGGGGCAATTTATCCTAAGATTAAATAAGTAATAATTTAAAAAAAAAAAAGGGGGGCTAAGTTTAAATAATATTAAGAGGAATAATAATCTAGAATTTAATTAATAAGTAAATTTAGGGGAGTCTGGAAGGCTAATTAATTAAAATCAAATTTAAGAGGGGGCAATATAGTAAAATTAATTAAATAAATAAGTTAAAAGGGGGTTCTAGGGGGACGAATAGAAGTATTATAATATTGGACTAAGATTTAACCTATTAGTGAGTTAAAGGGGGGTTTATTTTAAATAATAATTAAAAGGGGGCAATAATATTAAATTTTTATTAACAATAATATATAGGGGGTTCTAAGGGGGCAAATAAAATAAATTTCAATTAATTGATTTAATTCAAAATAGACATTTAGGACTTATCCGATGTTCGTATGGCTGAGGGCCACAGAGGGTGATTGTGTGGGGGGGAGTCAATAAAATATTTAATTATTTGAGTAAAGGGGGGGAATCGATAGGGGGTGGCACTGGGAGTGTTTCAAATATTCTTGTACGTACAAGAATATTAGGGAATCGTCAAATTTGGGCTATGACGCACCGTTCCCGAGTTATGCCCGTTTTTAGGTTTTGAAAAGTCCCGGGTTCGGTTCCGAGTTGGCGAAAAATTTTTACTCGACCAAGTAAACTTTGCTGTTTTTCTGTAGGAGTTTTTGCCTTCCGGGGGTTGTAATTCTTCTTTCTTTTGAGACGCGCGGGTTTATTTGGTGTCTCCTAAAAGATGGAGAACTGCTCCTTTCTGCCGTTTTAGTTTCAGACTTTTTGGATAAGGGGTTTGCGTAAGGGATGGCCGCAAAGATGAGGGTTGTAATTTCTCCACCGCAAAAGGAGTGGTTCTGAAATTCCCCTGCACCCAAAAATCTGAAAATCGGCTGTGGTATGTGTCTAGTGTTTTCCTATATTATTCAGAACTACTTTTTGTCTTATTTTAAGGATTTCACCCTACTTCGAGTCAAAACAACCCTAATATAAATAATGGTAAATCTGACCTAGGCACTTGCGGTTTTGTTTTATTAATATTTAAGTAAGTATCTGGTACGCGTGGGTTCTGATTTGATCACTGGATAGGGGATGACTTCCTCTTTCCAGTGACGTCAAATTTAGATTTTTACAATACCCTGAAGGGGTTAATTTCGGAAATTCAAAAACTCAATTAGTCGAAATTTAGTCAAAACAGCCTCGGTACCCAAGTTTTAATTTTCTTATAACTAAATAGATATAAATTTTTCGTGGATTTTGATTATTGGGCTAAATAGGGGAGGATTTTCTCCTTCTAGTGATATAATTTTCGAGATTTTACGTTAATCTAAATGATTAATTTTGAGCACTTTAAAATTATTAGACGTCACTTCAAATACTAAAAATGCCGTTTAGGAACAAAGCCGGGTATTTAAAATAAAGTTAGTTATATAGTATCTAGGGAAGGCACCATGTACATGTTTTAATACTAAAATCAGAATTTTTAGGGTTGAATTAATCAACCCTCGAATTTTAAAAAATTTAAAAACACAATAACTTAAAGACTACTTAACAGATTATAATTAAATTTAAAATGAGTATACAAGTAATGGAGAACTATTTTTTGAAACAATAAAAACTATATGTTAGCGATCTGGTTTCGCTTTAAATAAATTTTGAAAATTGGCTGAATTCCCGACCTTGTTTTCGTGGTGTTATTCCTGATATTTTTCGATTTTGAAAACGGCTCCCGGCTCCTCGTCTGCGGCGCTTTCAGGTACTACCTTCAGATCCCGTGAAAACCCTCAGGAACCTTGACCACGTTCCACGCGGTCTTGGGTTTTTGGTTTATATCTTGGTCACCCCTTGTCGAAAAATTTCGAAAAAGGTGTCCAACTGTAGATCTTCATGGGCCGCACCAGGCCACAGTCTCCGATTTTTAAGTCTTCACACAAAAACGAGCAGCGTCAAGCTCCAAAGCTTTTTGGCGATGGTTTTTCTTCAATAAAATGCACAGTTTTCCACTTTTATCACTTTTTATTTCACCAGAACCTGCGTCTCGGCAGCGCGGTTCTATAAAGCTATCACACTTATAACTTTTGTGTTAAAAACCGAATTTTTGTAATTTTCAACTGCGGAGCGGCTTAAAAACGATCTGCTCGCGGCGGGGGGTGCCGTGTGACTGGGTTAGGTTAGGTTAGGTTTTTTTTTTTTTTTTTTTATGGCAGGAGTGGGAAATCCTCATGGACGCCCAGACTGCCTCACTTGTGAGCCAGTCTGGGCAGTGCCGGACTCTTACCGGCTAAAACCCACTCCTGCCTTTGCTCAGTGTCCCTCTGACATGATCAGAGACCTTATTTTGCAATGTTTTCTGATTATTGTCGTTATTTTTGTTTTGTTTTTATTTTGGGCAGTCCTGTTGTAGGAAGTAAGAAGCGGAAGCAGTCCCCTTACTGCGTCAAATTCTTCTATATCTTATACCTATAAATTGTTTTTGTTACGGATATTTCTTTAAAATCTATCATCTTTAATAACTACTAAACTTGAATCTGTATGTTATTTTTGTATTTTGCTTTTTGTATTTTTTTTTTTAATGTTTTTTCATGTTATAAGTCTACTTATGCTACTTCCAATAATATTTTATATCTTTTACTTTGTCTTCACTATTTTAATTTTATGGCTATCCTAATATATATACAATATATCATATAGACATATTTTCTTACACTTCTTATTTTGTTCATATCAATTCTATACATATTTACTTCTATATTTAAACCGTAATGTGTTTGTTGACTTTTTATAATTGGCAGTCTCACAGCTGTTATTCTTAACCTTGTTATTACTGGTAATTTGTCCTGCTCCTTACCAAGGCATTTCCGGCTCCTAACCTGTGCTTCTTTTTGTTTTAGGGACTGTTTGACAGTTGCAGGGCTTTGATTGCGGTGTCTCCTGGTGTTAACCTCCCTCTTTACATCAATGAGCTCATTCGACCATTTCCTTAACACGGGTTCGTAATTTAATTTGGTTGTATTATCTATATCAATGTTTTTTATTTTACTACTATCTACATCCATTTTATTGTTAATTTTTTGTTTGTCTAAGAAATGAAAATATATCTCTGCTATTAATTGGGCCAATTTCTTATGAAATTGGCACCAATTCGCTTTTCTTGTGTTGTAAATTTCGATTATAAGAGTTATTGTAAATTTTGTTTTTTGTGTTTTTATTTTGAAGACGTAGTCCGAGCTCGCGTTTCCTTCCGCATTAATTTCATAATTTGTACGGGCGTGAGGGTCAGTTAAAGCCTTACTGCACTGTTTCTTGTTTCCGGGCGTGGCTAATTGCACTTTAGCAATACGCCACTGACAGGCGCGCCAACGAGTCCCATTTTGAGCGAATCGGGCACTCGTTGTCGAAAGCGTTGTGATCCGTCCGCTCCAGTTTCGCTGATAGACAGTTGTGGCATTTTGGAGCCTCCTCTGCCAGCCGTGACGGGCAATCAGCTCGCAAGTGGGGCTCACCACAGTGGATGCAAAGGTCGGCGGGCCGAGTGCACAGTTTACGACTGTGGCCGAAGCACAGACAGCGAGTGCACTGCACCAGTGGCGACTGATCCTGCACTCGCACTCGCTGTAGGTCAATGTGCACGCGACCCGCTATTGTCAGCCTCTGCCATACCGTAGGGGACACCTGCAGAATGACGTGGCACATGTGGGGGTTCCTGGTCCTACGGCGATACTTCACCCCCATCCTCAAATCCTCCGCAGGTATGTCCCCGATCAGGTGGGTGTTCTGCCGTTTCAGGGCCTGTGTCAACTCCACGTCTGAGTGGCAGGAGAGGACGTCCTTGACGATGATAAGCGGGTCCTTGTTTTTTACCTCTTCTACCAATAGATTCCCGGCTTTCCGAATCCGTTCGGTCACCCTGGTCAGCTCTTCTCTTGTTTTGAAGCCGATCACAACCTTTTGGTCCCTCGCCTTACGCAGCCGTTCGACCCTAGTGCCCTCGTTTCGGGCATCGACCGCCGTTCTGAGCTTCTCAAGAACCTCTTCACCGGTGTCCTGATCATTGACGGATGATACGAGCACCGAGTGAAGAGGTCCTTGGACGTGGTACTTTGGGCCGGCGGCCATCTCAGCGAAAGTTGGGCTCTGGCCTGCGACGTAGCGAGGGGCCCGCTGGAGATGCTCCGACAGAGCCCGAGTTTGTTGTTGGCACTCCTGCAATGCCTGTTTGTGCTCTTTAAGGTCTTCCACTAGACACTTCATGAGCTCCGTCGGTTCATCCGTGGTCGGCCTGAGCTCCTTTATGGTTGCCACTTTCTCTCCCTCGTCAGCTGCTCTTCCTTTTTCACCTTCTGCCTCTTTTACCAGCTGGTAAAGTCGCTCAACCGCTTTTGATATCTCGTCCTTAATCTCTTTTTTGAGATTTCTAGAACTAAGAAGTTGCATCTTCGCCTTTTGTAGACAAGCTTTTGCCTCCGTGGTTCGATTGATGTACCTCACGGGCTGCACTTCTTGCGGTGAGCTCTCTTCAGTCCCCTGCGGCTGCTTTGCTCCATCCAACTTGTTCTGGTGGGCGATCATTGCTTTGGACTTTAGTTTAGGGGGGGTAGATAACGGGGTCTTCTTCGGAGGCGTTGGTGTTTTGAGAGGCTCTCCAGATTGCGGTCGGTCGGCCTCCCATTCCCCAATACTACGCCTTACCGACGGGCCAGCCTGCGCCAGTAGTGGCCTCCCGGTATCCGACCTCTCCTCAGAAACCTTCGTCTTATTAACAGGTGTCCTGATTCCGGACATCATGGTGAGTTTACAAAAAGGAACTGCGGAACGACTCAGTTGTCAGGGGACACGAGAATCTATACCAAATCCCTGTAAAGGGGGGATCTGTCAGTAATAAAAATAAAAGTGTAAAATACGAGCCTTGAGCAACAAGGACTCGGTCGGTTAATTAATAATTTCTAATTTATATGCCTTCAGGGGGCGTTAAAATATCTTAAAGACCGTCACTAATACTACTTTTACTATAAAAGGTATAAAAATGTCAACTAAATTTTTGGCAAAAACTGAAGAGTTTACCTGCCTAGTGAGGACAGGGTGGGTGGGGGGGCAATTTTTTGATGTTCTATATGGGCTAGGCGCACGTGCGAGGTGTCAAAAGACGCGTCTCCGCGCGAGCTAGCTATCTGTGATGTTACTGATTTTTTTCCTGAACAAAAATTTTGAAATTTTGTCAAAAAACGTGTTTTTCGACTGAAAAATGAATGAAAACCTGGAATTACGACTACCAAACAGGACTCTAATACGCGGAACGCGCACCAGAATACAGGTAAGGCAGGTAAGTAGCTATTAAAATTAAGACCAAAGTAGATTGTGATGAAAATGTTGAAATAAAAATTTAATTAGTTTTTCTTGAAGAAAAATATTGTTAAAATTTTTACAAGTGTTGAACGAAAAAAATTTTTCGCGTCTAGGTCAATTTAAAACGGTCAGATAGTAGGACGGAGCCTAGTTAAGATCAAAAACGCTGAAAACAGCTTCAAAATGCGTCACCTGGATGCAAAGTTATAACGGTTAGGTTAGGTTAGGTTAGGTTAGGTTAGGTTAGGTTAGGTTAGGTTAGGTTAGGTTAGGTTTTTTTTTTTTTTTTTTTTTTTTTTTTTGCTGCTTTTCCCCGCCCATGGCACGGCAGGACCTTATTATTCTATGTACCACATTCATACTAGTTCTCGCTTGTATGCCTCTCGCACTGACATGCCTCATACTGTATCTTTCTTTCATACATCATCTTACTTTCTTAGCCGGGTGGGACTCCCGCTATTTTAACTACTACTTTTTGCTGGGGGTAATGAGTTTTTCAAAATTGTTGGCCATTTATTGTTACCATAGTGTTATTACATTTTTTTTTCTCTGCTTATCAAAATTTCACAATTCGGTAAAGCTACAACATTTCTTAAACTTTTTACTAGTAATACAGTGTTATATTTATGTCTAGAACTTACTGTCTATTTCTTAAACTGTTTCTTATAGTACATAGTTTTATTTATGTCTAGAACTTACTATGTATTTCTTATACTATTCACAGTATCTCAATCCTTACTCTTATATAATTCTTAACATCTATTTGTTTTCTAACAATACAGTTATTTTTCTAGGTTACAATTATTTCTTTCTTATTCTATTTAACAATACCTATGTTCTAACCTTATATAATTCTTAACATGTGTCTATTTTCTTATAATACAGTTATATTTCTAGGTTAAAATTATTTATTTCTTATTCTTTTTAACAATATTTATAATAACTTAATTTTATGGTTCCTTCCGATGTTAATTTTGGCTACGATTATTTTTACTATTTTTAGTCTGTGGGATAGTGACATTTATGACTCAGTGTTTTATTCAATTTTTTACATTCATTCTATTGTTTTTATGTCAATAATATATATATACTCTGATATATATGCTTATTGCCATTTCATGTTGCGGGATTATTTCTTATGCTGTTTTTTATTTAGTTTTATGTGTTTTGACTACTTGTTTTGTCTGTGACTCGGTGTATTTTCTATTTTCACATTATTTCTATTTGCTCTTTGTCAATAAATGATATATATGCTCTAATATATATACTTATTGAAATTTCTTGTTGCGTGTTTATTTCTTAAGCTGTTCTATTATTTGTGTAGTGTCCGGTGTTTGCGTGCATGTTTGATGTATCCATATATATTTACTATATACTTTTATATCGTTGTTTGTGTGTGTTTCTGTGTCATGTGTGTGCGTTCGACTGAGTGAGTGAGTGAGTCATATATATGCCGTGTTTGTTCGCGCCAGGTAGTCCCACTTTATACGGGTTGGGCACTCGACACTGAATGCGTTGTGATTTGTATTCCGCAACCTAGAGTGCAGGCAATTGCAGCACTGCGGCTCAATTCCCGCGGTATAATCGGCGCATTTCTCGCGCAGGTGCGGGCCGCCGCAGTGGCTACACTTGTCCACACTCTCGGTGCAGAATTTGCGGCCGTGGCCGAAAGCGAGGCACTTCGTGCATTGGATGAGCGGAGACTGGTCCTCTACCCTGACCCTTTGCAGGTCTAGATAGAGAGCTCCAGCTTCCGTCATCCTCTGCCATACCTTTGGCCTAACTTGGATGACAACATGGGAGGTCTTAGGATTTCTAGTTCTCTTTTTATATTTAATTGTTAGGTCTATATCCTCTTGTGGTAGGCCCATGAAGACGTCGGTGTTTTGGGCGTAAAGGGCCTTAATCATTTCTTCGTCGTCACTGTCCATAAAGACGTCTTTAAGGACGACGAGTGGGTCCTTGTTCTTCATGGGCGCTACGATTAACCCATCACCACAGCTTTCAATCCTCTCTCTCAACTTATTGAGTTCCACTTCCGTGTCACAGCCTAAGATGACTGTCTGATTTTTGGCTTTTCTCACCTTATTTATTTTAAGGCCAGTTCCCCTGGCGTCGACCGCCTTCTTCACTCTTGCGAGTACCTCGTCGGCAGTCTCTTGATTGCCTTCGAAGGTCACCGCCATCGAATGAAGTGCCGGTCGACGCCCGGGTTTGGCTGCTGCGGCGCTGGCATATGTTTTTGGAAGTGGGTCGCTCTCAGTTACCAACCCTTTTGCAATCTCGCTTATTTGCGTCTTTGCTTCGACGACATCTCCGGCGACAGTACCAACCAGATCTTCGAGATGGGCCTGCGTACGTCCCACGACATCCTCGGTCGTTTTGCCGATTGCGACCTTGGTCTCCTCAAATTTGTCGTGAAAGTTTTCAAGGATATCAGCGCCTCGATCGTCGTTTTCTCGTCCAAGCTTCTCTATGTCGTGTTTCAGGCTAGCTTCCATTTGGCTAATCCGCGTGACAAGTGTGTTTTCCAACTCTCCCAGTTTTTCCAACAGTTTTTCCTCTTTCTCAGAGGATGGAGCTGCTGTGTGTGTTGTAGTCCTGGGCGCTGCTGCTTCCATAATCTTCACTCGTTTGCTCAACTCAAAGAGCAAGCGGATACATTTGTCAGATTGTGTTTCCAGGAAGGACTTGATGTCCCGCCTCATCTGAGGGTACTGCTGGACCTTTATGGGTATATCCTCAAAAGTCTTCATCACTTCCTGGAGTAAATGGTCGCTCGGTAGCTCAGCGTAGTTCTGCTGCTGTTTCCGATATAGGTCCATATTATCAAGCGACCTTCTTTTCGTTTCAGGTCTTTTGATGAAAGTCCTAGCAGCGTCCAGCACTGTCGAAGGTGAGGTAGCGGAGCTGGGAGTAATGGGTTTTTTGGCAGCGCTAGTTGTTGGTGTATGGAACATTGTGTGTGTGTGTGCGAGGGACTGTGATGTAATGTGTAGTGCGAGTTAGACGGGGAAAGTTGTCAAATATATAAATTGTCTGTCTGACCCTGTATAGGGGGGTCAGTGTCAAGTGTAAATACAACTAAAAATAAAATAAAATATATGTAGAGCTCCGCTCTACCTCGTTATTTAGTCTAAATAAGGATATGTGACAATATTTTATATACACTGCAACACTTTACAGGAACCGGAATAAAATGAGAAAAGTAATACATAAATTTAACTATCATAAAAAAAGGGGGGCGTATTTCCGCGGTTTTTATGGAGCCAAAACAGAGATCTCCTCCTCCCGATTCTAAAGACCCCAAACTCGATAGGTCTATGACCTCTGGTTCCGAAGTTGGAGCACGGGGGGGTGAAGTAGCCTTAAAAAGTGGGGGGGGCGTATTTCTACGGTTTTTATGGAGCCGAAGCAGAGGTTTCCTCCTCCCAATTCTAAAGAACCCAAACTCGATAGGTCTATGACCTCTGGTTCCGAAGTTGGAGCACGGGGGGGTGAAGTAGCCTTAAAAAGTGGGGGGGCGTATTTCCGCGGTTATTTTGGAGCCAAAACAGAGGTCTCCTCCTTCCGATTCTAAAGACCCCAAACTCGATAGGTCTATGACCTCTGGTTCCGAGTTGGAGCACGGGGGGGTGAAGTAGCCTTAAAAAGTTAGGGGGGAAGGGGGGTAAAATTTTATTGGGATATAAATATGTATATATTTATGCAAAAATCAGTGTTGGGGTGTCAATAAGGTGGGGTCAAAATATAGGGGGGGGGGGGGAATAAATTAAATAATAAAAATAGAATAAATAATGAAAGAGGGGGCAATAAACTAAGACTTAATTTGATTTTAAATTAAGGGGGGCTAAATTTAATGATAATTATAGAGGGGGGCAATAAACTATTTAATTAAATATTCTAAGGGGGGTCTTAGGGACAAATAAAATAATAATAATAAAAAGGGGGGCAATATACTGAAATTTAGTTAAATAATATATTAAAGGAGGTCTTAATTTAAAATAATAATAAGAGGGGGGGGCAAATAATTTAAAATTGTATTTAAATAAATAACTTAAAGGGGGTTCTTATAAGACTATTAGAATAATAGAAGAGGGAGCAAATTAACTAGATTTAATTAAATAATATATTAAAAGGGGGCACGTAATTTAAAAATAATAATTTAAGGGGGGTTATAAGGGGGTTAATAAATAAATTTCAGTTAATTAAGTTAAATAAAAAGGGGGTCTCGAAATTTGGGTAAATAATGATTCACTTGATACAATATTGTTTAGACTAAGGGCCACGGCGGGTGTTTATGTGGGGGGGGGGTCGAATGAAAATAATTAAATAATTAAGTGAAGGGGGGGAATCGATAAAGGGTGGCCTGGGGAGTGTTGCAGTATATACTATACTCTGTATAGTATATACAAGGTCGGTGTCAAAAACGGGCTAACTAGCTCCGTTCCCGAGTTATTCCCGTTTTAAGAAAATCAAAAGTCCCAGGTTCGATCCTCGGATGGTGAACCAACTTTCATCAGCAAAGTTACTAGTGTAATTGTTAAGTAAATCTAAGGTTCCCTCCAGGAATAATAATCTGTCTCCTCTTTTTGGCGCGTGGGTTTTGATGGTGTGAGATTCTAGAGGGAGAGTTGCCCTTTGCCTCCACTTGTGTTCCAGACTTCTCGGGTAAGGGGTTTGTCTGTGGGGTGTCCGCAAAAATTAGGGTTGCGTTTTGACAGCCGCAAATGCGGTTGGTTCTTATGTTTCCCTGCACCGAAAAATCTGAAACCTGAATGTGGCGTAGGTCTGGTGTATTTTTATATGCTCCCGTGAGTTGGGGGTGTACTCTTCACACTTTCAGCCCTTAACCATGCAGTAGGTGTTTTACGAAGGGTGTTTTGTCATATTGTCCAAAGTAAGACTATAAAAATAATTTATTTGTGTAAGTAATTTTAATGCTATATCCTAATCTACCCTATTAAAATTTTTTAATTTTAATTTTATTTATTAATTTCTTCCCTGGGGGATGTTTTAATTTTAACAGCCTAGGTACAGTGATTTTGTTTTCCCTATATCTACTTATCTATTTAGTGCGGGTGGATTTGAGATATTTCACTGGATGGAGGGCAATTTTCCCTTTCCAGTGGTATTTAAATTGAGCTTTTAATTTACCCTGAAGGGGTTGTTTCGGGACTTCAAAAGCGCAACTTACTGCAAATTTGGTATTTCGGCCTCGGCCTCTACGTCTTAATTATCATTTAACTAAGTAAATATTGAATACGCGTGGATTCCAATTATTTCGCTAGATAGAGGATGATTTTTCCCTTCTAGTAGTGTTAGTTTTATAATTTTATATTATTTCGAAGGGGTTATTTTAAGCTCTTAAAAAAGATAATCGTCACTTCAAAATCTTAGAATTACTTTTGAGGATCAGAATCGGATATTAAAAATAAGAAATTTATATATTATCTACGGAAGGCACCATGTACATATTTTACTACTAAGTTTAGGTTGTTTGGGGTTGAATTAACCAACCCTCAAATTTTTCAAAAGTTTAAAACACAATAACTTAAAAACTACAAACCAGATTACAACTAAATTTAAAATGGGTATACGTTTAATGGAGAACAATTTTTAAAAACAATAAAAACTATATGTTAGCGATCTGGATTCGCTTGAAAAAATTTTTTAAAAATGGCTGAATTTCCGACCTTGTTTTCTTGGTGTTATTCCCAAGAAAATTTGATTTTGAAATCAGCTCCCTGCTCCTCGTCCGCGATGCTTTCAGGAACCACTTTCAGATCCCGTAAAATCCCTCGGGAACTCTGACCACGTTCCACGCGGTCTTGGGTTTTTGATCGATATCTTGAACACCCCTTTACGGAAAAATCCGATGTTGGTGTCCAAGTGTAGGTCTTCACAAGCCGCACCGAGCTGCACTTTTAGATTTTC
This sequence comes from Dasypolia templi, assembly GCA_963555695.1. Lineage (NCBI taxonomy): Eukaryota > Metazoa > Arthropoda > Insecta > Lepidoptera > Noctuidae > Dasypolia > Dasypolia templi. The sequence continues at coordinate 44,577 of CAUVWP010000040.1, read as the reverse complement.
AAGTCTCCACACGAAATCGAGCAGCGTCGAGCTCCAAAGGTTTTCTGAGTTGGTTTTTCACCAATAACTTGCACAATTATGCACTTTTTCCACTTTTAATTTCACCAAATCCTGCGTCACAGCAGCGCGGTTCTAAAAAGGTATAACACTTATACTTTTTGCGTTAAAAACCGAGTTTTTGTATTTTTCGACTGCGGAGCGGCTTAAAAACGATCTGCTCGCGGCGGGGGGTGCCGTGTGACTGGGTTAGGTTAGGTTAGGTTAGGTTAGGTTAGGTTAGGTTAGGTTAGGTTAGGTTAGGTTAGGTTAGGTTAGGTTAGGTTAGGTTAGGTTAGGTTAGGTTAGGTTAGGTTAGGTTAGGTTGTAGGTGTTGCGGGAAACCTCTCGCTTCCGGCTGTTGTGTCTACCATGGTCGGGAGCGAGTCGGGGTGGAGTGCCGTCGCCACCTTTTGCGAGGCTGTGATGCTCGCAAAGGAGGCGGCGGAGAGGGAGAGAGAGGCTGCCTCCTCTCTCCCCTCCCGCAGCAGACGCACTGGGCGTCGTAGGGTGGCCGACTTCCGGCCACCGTAGGGCGCGGCCTGCGGACGGCAGACTCGGGGCGTCTTGTCGTCCGATCAGCAGCAGGCCTCGAGGCGGCGGCGTGTTGTTCCGCGCGCGCCTCATAGTGGAGTCCTGCGGCCGGGGTGACGGCCGCAGTGGGTGACGGGGCCCGCTTGACCATCTGGCGGGCCAATACCCGTCGGGGGGTAGCGACGAATGCTTCGGCGATACCCGCCCCTCCGACACACGGGTACATGAGGAACACGGGTTGGTTTTTAGTCAGTAAGAGTCTGACAGTCCCCTTCGCCCTTCCCCCAGGGCGGAGGGACTCCATGAGGATTTTCCAACCCGTCACCAAAAAAAAAAAAAAAAAAAAAAAAAAAAAAAAAAAAAAAAAAAAAAAAAAAAAAAAGGTTAGGTTAGGTTAGGTTAGGTTAGGTTAGGTTAGGTTAGGTTAGGTTAGGTTAGGTTAGGTTTTTTTTTTTTTTTTTTTTTTTTTTTTTTTTTTTAAAGGGCAGGAGTGGGAAATCCTCATGGACGCCCAGACTGCCTCACTTATGAGCCAGTCTGGGCAGTGCCGGACTCTTACCGGCTAAAACCACACTCCTGCCTTGCCCAGTGATCCTCTGACGTGATCAGAGCCCTTAAATTACTAAGAAGTATATCAATTGACACAATATACACCTTCATACACAAAATCTATTCTATATATTAATACAATGTTAATATCTGGACCGCACACCAAATTTTTTTTTTTTTTTTTTTTTTTTTTTTTTTTTTTTTTTTATCAATGCTGAAATTGCTTTTTTATCATTTCATATCTTGGGTCGGGTTTACACTATCTCTTGTTTCTACCTTTTTCACTTATTCTATACACACTTTCCAGATGGGATTTACATAGTCATAATTGTTCTATACTTTTATTATTATCTAGTTTTGTTTTGTGCCTTACTTTTCTAACACCTTATTTTATAAAATATACATTTATTTATTTTATGCTTATCAATATATTTAGTATAATATATATATATAGCATAAATTTATTATCCTATTTGTTTCTATTTATAACTTGTTTGGCGATATCTATCATGTATTTTGTAAATGTTTCCCTATGTTTCCTACTTGACATTAGAATTGGGAAGTTTTTGGCTAACATTCTGCATTCTAGCTGGTATTCTACCTCGAGTCTTTTTAGGGCGTGAACGGGGCAATCGGTTAAGATATGCTCGACCGTTTCGGGTGTTCCGGGTTGGCAGATGCACGATGAGTTCTCTTTGCACCTGAAACGATTCAGATACTCCGAGAATCCACCGTGCCCTGTTAATATTTGGGTGATAATGTTATTTGGAACCATCTGTCGGACTATCCTATAAGAAGTGGTTACATCGGGAAGGAACAGTTTTGTGGTTTTTGCTCTGGCACTATCTTTGTATCGCCGGTTCCATTCATCAATCGACACCTTTCGGATCTGTCGTTTAATGAATGACACCGGGCAAAGGTCATAATGTGGTTTGACCTTCATATTCAATGCTGCGTCCTTCGCCAGTTCATCCGCCCTTTCATTTCCCGCAAGACCCGCGTGTGCCTTGATCCAGAACAAAGACACAGTTTTGTTCTGGTTTTCAATGGTCTTTAGGTTTTTGCGGGTGTTTACTGCCAGGGGGTGCGTTGTGCTGAGGTTTGCTATGGTCTCCAGGGCCGATCTCGAGTCGCTGTAGATTCCGTAGCTCACCTCGCTCCTTCGTTGAATTACCTCAGTGGCTCTGCACACCGCGAGGAGCTCTGCCTGGTATACCGTGCAGTATGAAGCCAGTTTGAGTTTATGGGTCTTCAGCTCTGCTGCTCTATCCCATATGGTGAGCGCTGCTCCAACCTTACCCTCAATCCGGCTTCCATCGGTAAATATCCGAATAGCTTGGTTGTTGTGGCTATTTAACTGTTCCTGGTCTTCCAGGCTCACGAACTCTATCGAGGTAAGCTTCGCCGGGTGAGGTGTTCTGGAGTATTTGACTCTGTGCTCGACCTCTCTATCTACCAGCTCCGGCCGGAGTACCCCTCTCCTCGCCTCATACAGGGCGGCTGCCTCTTGTATGCGGAGGTCGAGTGGCAATATACCAGCCAGTACCAGCACTGAATGAAGAGAGGCCGTGCGATACGCCCCGCACAGTTTTTGAGCAAAACCCCTCTGAACAGCATTTAGGTGGCGTTGAACTCCTAACTTCTTTGATGCTGAGGACCAGGCGCCAGCCGCGTACGTGATAATGGGCTCTACCGTAGCAGTATAAATAATACGGACTATCTCCGGGTGGAGACCCCAACTCACCTTAGCCGCTCTCGACAGCTGGTTGTAGACGCCAAGTGCCTTTTTGCAGACGTTAGCCGTATGGCTATTAAAGGTCAACTTGTCGTCCACTGTGAGTCCTAAGATCTTAATTTCCGAGGACATGCCAATGTCGATCCCTCCCATGGTCAGGTGTGGCGTGTCATATTTAAGTTTCCTGGTGACTACCATGGCACAAGTTTTGTGTGGCGCGAACCTGAGCTTATTCATGACACCCCACCTCCGAACATGTTCAAGAGCGACATTGGCCTGTCCCTGGATTTCTAGGGCTGTCTCCCCCGAAAACACGAGCACCACATCATCCGCAAAGGCCTGACAATAGTAGCCAAGCTGCGTGAGACTTTCCAGCAATGGGTTCAAAAGGAGATTCCACAGGATGGGGCCTCCTATTGATCCCTGGACACACCCTTTGTTGGTGCTTTTTGCGAACTCATGGCCAGCATACCTTACTCGGACCTTGCGGTCGCTTAGGTAGCTGGCTATCATCCTCCTGAGATTCGCAGGGCACTTTTCCTCCGCCAGTCTGACCTTTATGGCGGGCCACCACGCACTGTCGAAGGCTCCCTCTATATCCAGAGAGACCATCGTGATAAGTTTCCTCTCCTGGAGTTTGCCTCTCACGTGGGCCATCAGGTCATAGAGGGCGTCTTCCGTGCTTCGCTGTGGCATGAAGCCATACTGGCGGGGACTCATCCTGGGCACCAGGTACCAAACCAGCCTTCTTACCATCATTTTCTCCAGTATTTTACCCATCACTGGTAACAGTCCAATTGGCCTATAGGACTTGGGACTGGTATAGTTGTCCTTACCTGGTTTCCTCAGCACCACCACTGTGGCCTCTTTCCACACTGTGGGAAAGTGCGTCAGTTGCCAGCACTTATTAAATATTGCCAAGTGCAGTTCCGTGTCCTGCAATATTACCCGCTGGCAGATGTCGGCTGTGAAGCCGTCTACTCCGGGTGCCTTCTTTGGATTGAAGCTCTCCGTCGCGAACCTGAGCTCCTCCGTCGTAAACTCCGGGTCATGGGTCTCATTATGGCTCCAGTCGTTTATTCGGTCAGCAAGAGCTCTGATTCGACGATGGTCTGGGCTATCCTCCTCCTCTGTATCCTCCGGGAAAAATGTTTCTGCCAGTACACTCGCAGATCCTTCCTGCCCTGCTTCCTTCCCGTTCCAAACCAGCGGCAGATCTTCTTGCCGTTTTGTGGTGTTCTTTATAACCCTATAGATTCCCTCCCAAACACCTTCCCTAGTCTGTTTCTGGCAAAATCCTTTCCAACTCTCTGTAGAGCGCTTTTTCACCTCCATTTCGTACTTCTCTTTCTCTTCCAGATACAACGCGACCACACCTTCTCTACGTGACGGCGCTGCACATCGGATTCTTCTCTTCCTGGTAGCTACTGTGTGCTTCATTGCTTCGAGTTCTTCGGACCACCACGGCAAAGTTAGTGTCTGGTTTTCTTTTTTGTTTGGTATTGCTTCATTGCATGCTTTGGTTATAATTTTTGTGTAGTTTACAATTGTGTCATCTAAATGTTTCTTATTATTTAACTGTTCTATTTGTTGTTTACTGATTCTACTTTCTGTTTTCAATTGGTCCATTTTTCCATAAAAAAGTGCCCAATTAGCTTTATTTGTATTATATTTTCTAGTTGTTCTTTTAACGTTAATTCCCTTCCCTTTCTGCAGTTTGATTTTTATTATTATGCCGTTGTGGTCCGAGCTTGTCAAGTCTTCGGTAACCGTCCATTCCTCTACCAGGTCAAGAAGTTCCTCTGTACATAAGGTCACGTCAACGTGGCTTGTTATCCGTCGACCTCCTCTGATAGTATCGAAGGTGGGTTTGTTCCCGCAATTAAGTACATGGAGATTTAGCTCCCCTATCATCCCAGCCAGTTCGTCGCCTCTAGCATCGACGGCACTGCTTCCCCACCACACATTTTTGGCATTAGCGTCCCCTCCAACGATAGCTTTTCTGGGCTTTAACTCGTTCATCGCAGCTGTTATGTGATCCAGGTATGGCCCAATGGGTAGGTCTGGCTCAAAGTAGTAAGAGACGGCAAGAATCTCCCACGCGCTCGTTCGCAGCTTCACCACCACGATGTTGTTGGTGGTGAATTTGGGGCACTGTATGACGTCGATGTCATGATTGAACACGACTATCGCCGCCTTAACAGTGCCCCCACTGCAGTCAGAGTTTTGGTAGACTCTGGCCCCCACGTACGGCTTCATTGCCTTAATGCTACCCACATACGGTTCCTGGATCAGTGCGACAGCTATCCTACGCTTTTTAGCCTCGAGCATGAGCTCGTTAGTTGCCAGTTGTTTTCGCTGGAGGTTAGCTTGCGCCGTGATGTAAGTGTCAGCAGCTGCCGTACGTGAAACCTCCGGGACCACATTAGCAATAGGCTATTGCGGCTCGCGCTAACGCATCCCATTTTCTACGCACCGGGCATTCCTGACTGTAGACCGTGTGGCCTGTGTCATCATGCTTTTCATGGGCGCAGTTCTTGCACGTAGGCCTGTCACCCGTTGCCATCCTGGTACATTCGGCCTTGAGATGCGGTCCCCCACAATAATTGCACAAGTCCACAGACTCCGTACATAGCTTCCGGCCATGCCCGTAAGCCAAGCACTTTGTGCACTGAATAAGGGGCGTCTGGTCTTGCACTCTCACGCACTGCAGGTCAATGAAGACTCTGCCAGCCGCTGTAAGCTTCTGCCACATCTTCGGTGTCACCTGTAGGACGACATGATTCTCTAACGAGTTTCGTGCCCTCCTCCGGTATTTCACTGTGGCAGTCGCCTCCTCAGCCGTCAGGTCTTCCAACAGGCGAGCGTTTTGGACCTTAAGTGCAGTCAAGATGTCCTCATCGCTGTTATAGGACAAGAGGTCCTTGATTACTACCAGTGGGTTTCGGTTTTTCGCTTCTTCCACTTTCAGGTGTTTGTCTTTCTTGAGTTGGGCAGTTGTCTTTGCCATCTCTTCTCTGTTGTTGAAGCTCAAGATGACTCTCTTGTCCTTCACCTTGCGGACTCTCTCGATCTGCAGCCCACTCTTTTTTGCGTCCAATACCTCCTTTACCCGTCCTACTACCTCTGTGCTGGTGTCCATTATTACGTCAGAAGACACAATGACGGAGTGCTTAGGTCTTTGACCCCAGGTGTTTTGGGGTGCGCTCAGGGCCTCCGCATACGTAGGAGCCCTCTCCTTAATCTCGGAGACCATTTTTCCAACTTCTTTTGTGGTCGCTTCAAGCACTCGTATCTCTTTAAAGATATCTCCATCATTGCGTCTCTCTCTGTCACGTGACTCTTGTGCCTTTATTTGTTCACGCACTTCCACCTGCAACTGTTGGATCATCCGGTTGCCCTCCTTCACTATCAGAGATTGCTCTTCAAGTGCGGAGCGCAACCAGGTGATGCTTCCTAGGTCATCCCCTTTTTTGTCGACCCTCCGGCCCTCAGCTACCTTCTGTTGGCTTTGGTTTGGCCCACTTTTACCCTTTTCAGCATCTTTGACCAACTGAAAGAGTCGGTCTATTGCCGCTGTCACCTCCCTTTTAATTTCCGCCTTCAGGTTTCGCGAGTTGTTTAAGTGGAGCTTTGCCTTATTCAGGCAGGCTCTCGCCTCCGCCGTGATGGTGAGGTACCCAGGCTCGGATTTCTTTGGTGGTGGTGGTGGTGGTGGCGGTACTGTGGTTTCCGCCGGGACGCGGTTTGTCTCTAGAGTGCTGGTGGTTTGCTGAGGGGCACCGGGAATCGGTGTAGCTTCACGGTTTGGGTTTGCTGGGGACTTGGTGTGGGATTCAGCTTTCCCGGCCTCCCATTCACCGATGCTTCGCCTCACACAGGGGCGCGAGGGTCCAGCCTCATCCATCGATCGCGGTGAGACACTGCCTCCTGGCGAGCTGGTGTCTTTCTTGGCCGGTGTACGGAACATGTCAGTGGCTTGCGTGAAGGTCGTATTCATCGACAAGCAATCAGAAGACAATGGTGATACTTTTATATCCCTGTAAAGGGGGGATAGGTACAGAATTTATTGTCCCAATGAATATATAACAAATTTAAACTAAATAAAAACAATAAAACTAATATTGGTTTTTGTCAAAAGGATATTTTCGACTGAATTTTTTTGTGATTTTTCCCGATTCACGACCATGAAATAGACTCGAGCTCACGGTACATGTACCCGAATGCAGGTCGAGTAGGCAGGTGAGAGTCTGTCAGAAATTTACGATAATAGTGAAGCAGATTTTTTAAATTTTTGTGTCAAGATGTCAGTTTGGCTGAAAGCAACATCAATTGCGTCACGTGGATGCAAGCTACTAAATCTAATTCAGTCTCGTTTGAGATCTAATTATTAAACAATGTCTTATCCTAATTATGATAGCTCAATAAAGCTAAGTCTACTTAACCTAATGTCCTATCTAATGGATGCGTGCGCCACATGTACAGTACAACATATTCCGCAACACTACACAATCGGCATAATTTATCAATAACAGAATACTAAGAAGAAGGGATATAGACAGAGCAACGCTTTATGGTAACAAAGTACGGAGTAAATATATAAATAAATTAAGTTATATTAAAAGGGGGGCGTCCTTCCGTGGTTTTATTGGAGCCAAAAGAGAGGTCTCTTCCTCCCGATTCCAGAGACCCCAAACTCGATAGGTCTGTGACCTCTGGTTCCGAAGTTAGACCGCGGGGGGTGAAATAGCCCTAATAGGGTGGGGGGGGGAATGAAATGTATGTGGGTTATGTAAGTATATATTTATCTAAACTAGTGTTGGGGATCAATAAAGTGGGGTCAAAAATGGGGGGTCTAGGGGGTCTACCTGTAAGTAGGTTCTAGCCGGGAGGGGAGACACTAGGGGGGGAGAAAATTCAACCAGATTTTTGTTATTCCCCACCGTTCCCGAGATATTTGGATTTTAATGTTTTTATATTCGGAATATTATAAATTTTGGGGGGCGTGGAGGAAATACCGTCTATGATGGTTATTTTTATGAATATTAATTTTAATGATAATAAAAAGGGGCTAATAAATTAATTTTAATAAAATAAATAAATTAAAAGGGGGGCAATTAAATTACTTTTATTTTATTTTTATATTAACAAATTAAAGGGGGTCTAGGGGCAAATAAACTATAGTTTTAGGTTTGTAGGGTCTAGAGGCAAATTAAATTAATATTAAAAGAGGGGGCAATATAATATAATAAAGGGGGGACTAAGTTGAAATTAATAATAAGAGAGGGGGCAAGTAAACTAAAATTTCCGATGTATACAGAGGACTATAAGTCAAGTACAACACTACAACAAAATCAATTTCATCCCCAGAGACTAAGTCAATGTTTGAATTTTGGGGTAGGGGGATGAAACTTGGTCCAAATGATTGGTTAGGGCCCAAAGGGTTTGTCTCCGGTACAAACCATGGGGGGGGTTGTTAGGGGGGGGGACCCCGGAAAAAAGGTCAGATTTGGTCTAGGACGCTTGGTTTTCCTGTAAACTGAAAACACAGTTATAGTGCGGTTTTCAGGGCGGCCCGCGTTCTAGTTAAAAAATCAGAACTAATTATTTATTAGGTTAATAATTTTGAAAAAAATAATGTTTATAGCTAATGAGTTATTCTAGTTGATTATAATAAAATATTTATAATATTACATACATTAATTTTTAGTAATACCTACTTAAAAACCATAGTACCAAAACCAACAGACGCAAAAAGATAGGTTTCGGAATTTTTTCTATGGGAAACTTTTCAGGACGGTAATGATTTATTTATTATAAACTAAGAGGCTGATAACGCATCAAATAGCGCTTGTCCCCCTTCTGTCAAAACGATAGGTAAAGAGTAGGTAAAAGTTAGGTATTTCAGTAGGTATTTTAAAAATCAATAACACGGAAATTTTTAAGGCAGAAAAATCTGAAATTTTGTACATATGTTGCCTATGAAATAAAGAGTCTTAAACTAAATTAAAAAATAGGGGTCAACGATCGCTGCTTCGAGCTAGGGCTGCCACAAAACTGTGTATGTTAAAAAGTTTTCAAAAATTTTTATCTTCGCTTCCAGGGTACTTAGCGTGAAGTAAAAAACAGGAATTTGTTGCTTACGTGGTCCTCTTCCAGATGTGATGTTAATTGAGATCCTGGGGCCGCTAAATCTAAGGTCACGCTGCACGTGTTTTTCAGTTTTTCCCCCTTAGCAGTGAGGGGTGAAGCGGGAAAAATCCAGAACTTTGCCAAGGTGTGGGGCAAAGTAGTCCCTTCCAATCAGTAATATAAAAAGGGGGGGGGTACCGCGATAATTCCGGCGCCGCACGCAAAAAATCGTCTCCACACGTGTTTTGTTGAGAATTAACCTCCAAAAACTCGGTTTTCAGGTTTTCCCAGGAAAACCAACAGGGTTTTCACCGAGACACTGCACTCCTTTTATTACACTCACAAAGACACTCACTTTGGTACTAATATCAATTTGAAATTCGCACTTTGACTATTTTAAGGAATTTTTTGAGCGCGGAGCGACTTAAAAACGATCTGCTCGCGGCGAGGGGTGCCGCGCGACTGGTTAGGTTAGGTTAGGTTAGGTTAGGTTAGGTTAGGTTAGGTTAGGTTAGGTTAGGTTAGGTTAGGTTAGGTTAGGTTAGGTTAGGTTAGGTTAGGTTAGGTTAGGTTAGGTTAGGTTAGGTTAGGTTAGGTTAGGTTAGGTTAGGTTAGGTTAGGTTAGGTTAGGTTAGGTTAGGTTAGGTTAGGTTAGGTTAGGTTAGGTTAGGTTAGGTTAGGTTAGGTTAGGTTAGGTTAGGTTTTTTTTTTTTTTTTTTTTTTTTTTTTTTTTTTTTTTTTTTTTTTTTTTTTTACTGCCTTTCCCCAGCCATAGGCACGCCGGGACCTTATTACTCTAGGTAACTCATTCATTCTAATTCCTTCTTTTATGCCTCTCGCACTTTTATTCCGCATACTTGATCTTTCTTTCATTCATCACTTTCATTTCTTATCCGGGTGGGACTCCCGCTACTTACACTAGTCTAATAAAAACTTTATTTTTATTTTCTACGGGAAATAATTTTACTGTATGTGTGATCATTTAATGTTACAACATTACAATGCAGTTTCAACATTACACATTTACTACGATATACTAAAATTTTATTATATTTTCTATTTTACAAGTACATGTTATTTTGTTAAATCTAAAGAGCTTACTGTCTATTTCTTATACTATTACAACTTAATCCTTACTCTAATAATTCTATGAAATCTAGTTATCTTTTTAACAATATTTCTTATTCTAATTTACAAAATTGATCTTAGCTTTGTTTATAGTTCCTTCCGGTAATAATCTTATCTTTAGTATCTTTTAGTTACTTTTTTAGACTTTGTGGTGGTGCGTTCATGACTCAGTGTATATCGGTTTTAAACATTCTATCTGAATTTCATCAATAATATATATATATTCCAGTAATATATATACTTATTAAATTTTCTTGTTACAGGATTATTTCTTAGCTATTTATTTGTTATTTGTGTACGTGTCAGTATTTGTATGCATGTTTTAATATATCCATATATATATAATATATACTTCTATATCAGTGTGTATGTGTGTGTGTTTTACTGTGTGTGTGTGTGAGTCATGTATATGATGTGTTTGCTCTTGCTAGATAGTCCCACTTCTTCCGGGTTGCACAGTCGATACTAAACGCGTTGTGATCCGTTTTCTGCAATCTAGAGTGCAGACAGTTGCAGCACTGCGGCTCAAGTCCCGCGGTAAAGTCGGCGCATTTTTCGCGCAGGTGCGGGCCTCCACAGTGGCTGCACTTGTCTACACTCTCGGTGCAGAATTTGCGGCCATGTCCAAATGCGAGGCACTTCGTGCATTGGATGAGCGGAGACTGGTCCTCTACCCTTACCCTTTGCAGGTCCAGATAAAGGGCTCCAGCCTCCGTCATCCTCTGCCATACCCTCGGCCTCACCTGGATCACAACGTGTGAAGTCTTGGGATTTCTCGTCCTTTTCTTGTACTTAATGGTTAGGTCAATCTCCTCCTTAGGTAGGCCCATGAAGATGTCCGCGTTTTGGGCATAAAGTGCCTCGGTCATATCTTCGTCGTCGCCGTCCATAAAGACATCCTTAAGGACGACGAGTGGGTCTTTGTTCTTCATGGGCGCTACTATCAGTCCATTGCCACGGCTCTCAATCCTCTCTTTCACCCTGCTCATCTCCACTTCGGTGTCACAGCCCAAAATGACGGTCTGGTTTTTAGCCTTCCGTACTTTGTTTATCTTCAGGCCAGTAACCCTGGCGTCGACCGCCTTCTTCACCCTCGCCAGGACCTCGTCGGCAGTCTCAAGACTGCCTTCGCAGGTTACCGCCATCGAGTGAAGAGCCGGACGACGCCCGGGCTTGGCTGCTGCGGCGCTGGCATACGTCTTGGGGACCGGGTTGCTCTCGGGTGTCTGCCTTTCCATCTCACATAGTCGCGTGTTGGCATCAGTGACGCCAAGGGCGACAGTGCCCACCTGGCTTTCTATTTCCGCCTGCATGCGTCCCACGATCCCCTTCGTCGTTTCGTCGATCGCGACCCTGGCCTCATCGAGTTTGTCAAACAATTTGTCGAGGATGTCAGCGCCTCGATCGTCGTTGTCCTTGTCAAGCTGCTCTATTCGGCTATTTAGGTTGGCTTCCATCTCATTAAGGCGCGTCATGAGTGTATCTCCCACCTCTCCCAGTTTCCCCAACATTTTTTCTTCTTTTTCAGAAGGGGCAGGTACTGAAGTTACGGCTGTATGTACGTTGGGTCTAGACGCTGTTTTTTCCAGATTCTTCATCCGCTTACTTAGCTCGAACAGCGCACGCATACTTTTGTCGGATGTTGTTTCGAGGAAGGTCTTGGTCTCTCTTTTCATTTGAGGGTATACCTTTGAGGGAATATCCTCAAAGGCCCTCATCAGGTCTTGGAGCAACTGGTCGTTAGATCTCTCGCCGTAGTCCTGCAGTCTGTATATCTCCATATTCTCCAAAGACCTTCTTGGTGTACCCGGCCTTTTTAAGAAAGTCCTGGCAGCGTCCAGGACTACCGAGGGTGAGGTAGCGGAACTGGGAGTGGTGGATTTTTTGGCACCAGATGTTGTGGGTGTATGAAACATGGTGTGTGCGTGAGGGAGTGTAATGTTTGTGTAGTGCTAGTGAATGGGGAAAGTTGTCGGGTGTAAAAGTATGTTTGGCCCTGTATAGGGGGGTCCGTGTCAGTGTCAGTGTATAAATAAAATATCTAAAAATAGATTCAATATTTATTGATGTCTTAACCCTAAGTTCTGCTCAATAAAGCTAGTCTGTCTATTAATAACCAACGCCACCCAACCAAAATTTGAATAGAATATAAATAGATAAAATAAATTATTAAATAAAATTATATTAGATAAATAAAAGGGGCGTAATCCCTGTTTTAATTGGGGCAGGTGTAAAGGCCTTCTCCTCCCGATTTCAGCGAGCCCAAACTCGGTATCTCTGCGACCCTTGTGTCACAAGTTAGGGCACGGGGGGGTGGGGTAACGCTTAGGGGGCAGGGGGGAGGGGGTATGAGGGTTTGGGGTTTCAGATAGATATATTAAAATAAATATACTACCGATTTAATTATTTTTTGGGGTCAAAATGGAAGGGTGAAAAGGGGGAAAAAGGGGGGTTTAGGGGTCTTATCGGAATCTAGGTTCGGGCTGAGAGGGGGGTTATAGGGGGGTGAAAAATTTCGTCAAAACTTTGAAATTCCCAGCCGTTTAAAAGATATGGGGGTGTAAAGATTTTAAGGGGATGGGGGTGGACTTTTTGGTTAGACCAGGGATATAAATTTGACCAGGGGGGGTTAATATAATAAATAAATTGGATTGGGTTTATAAAATAATAAAATTAATTAAAGAAATAAATAATTAATAAAATAATAATAAATTAATTTAATATATATGTGCAACCGTTTACGTCGTCTGCTTATGTACGTAACCAGTTACACTTGCCACTATGGTGTATTTGGTGGGAAGTTAAATAAATATAAATAAATAAAACAAAAAGGGGGGGGGTTCGAAGGGGGTTGGTAAGGGAAGCGTTTCAAATATTCTGTACCTTTAGGGTTTGGTTAAAAACGGGCTACGACGCACCGTTTTTGAGATATCCGCTTTTTAAAGTTTGTAAAAGTCCCGAGTTCGGTTCCCGGTCGGTGAAAAATATTTTTTTAAAATTTTCAACAAATTAACTGTAACTGTTACGTGTGTAATGTATGTGTGTATGGTGTGTGTATGTGTGTTTTGCGAATTTAAATTAATTAAAATTGTGGGGTAATTTTTTGGGGAAAGTTAAAAATCGAGGAAACTTTTTATAACATCGCGGATTTACCCCGAGTTTTTTGGGGAATGGTTGTAGAGCTACGGGATAAATTTGTATTTGTAGCTATTCCTCAGTAAACTATATGTAATGCCAAAATTTTTTCCCTGCGACTTCCCGTTTTCGAGTTATAGCCACCCCTATGGAACTTTAAAAACGGGTAAAGATGGAAAAAACCGCAATCTGGGAGAGGCTATAACTCGGAAATTAGCCAAGATTTTTTCACTAAATAAAATGCAAAATAAACTAACAGCTGAGGGCTACGGATCCCAAAAAATTAAATTTCCGGGAGGAACCACAAACAGGAAGAAGTAACAGATTTCTTTCATAAAAATCGAATCTGGATATCTCGTATTTGTCTTTGTTATAACTATATAAATTTGGGATACGCGTGGATGAATCTTTGCTCGCCAGACGGAGGGTGAAGCCCTCTTTCTGGTCGTGTCAAAAAGGGATTTTTTAATTAACCCAGAAGGGGTTAATTTTGACACTTAAAAACCCACAAGCTAGAAAAAATTTGAAGTCAGCCACGGTACCTCAACCTTATTTTACTTATATCTATATAACTATTAATTACGCGTGGGTTTTGTTTTTATCATTAGATAGAGGGAGATGCCCTCTATCCAACGGTACCTAATTTAGAATTTTAATCAACCCAGAAGGGGTTGATTTTGGAACAACAATATCGCATACCACTGTAAATTAAACAAAAACACCACGGTATCTCTGTCTTAATTATCTTATAACTAGGTATTTACAAATTTCGCGTGGATTCCGATTTAAATAATAGAAAGAGGACGACTTCCCCTTTCCAGTCGTGTTAATTTTTGATTTTTGTGTTACCCGGAAGGGGTTAATTTTTAGACAACAAAACGAGAAACGTCACTTCAAGATCTTATTTTTACTATTTAAGGAACAATTCGAGAATATAAAATTATAAATTTTTATATGTACTCTAAGGCAGGCACACTGTGCTTATATAAGAATCAAAAATTTTATTTTTGGGGTTGAGATAACCAACCCCCAAATTTTTTAAAACTTTAACACTGTCTATACAAAAAACTAATAATCAGATTAAAATGAAATTAAAACTACACATAGAAAAGCAAATAACAAATTTTTTAACACTATAAAAAAAGGGTGTCCACGATCTGGATTCTCAGGAATAAAATTTTGAAAATAACAACAATTTTGGAACCTTGATTTTTGGGGTTGCTTGAGGAATTTCTTTGAAGTAGATGTTGCTCCCGGCTCCTCGTCAGTGTCGTCTTCAGGGGTTGGTCGAAAATCAGGTAACAACCCTCGGGATCCTTTTTTTTCCT
>CAUVWP010000040.1:0-25000 GCA_963555695.1 Dasypolia templi | reverse complement strand
CTCCTAACTTCTTTGATGCTGAGGACCAGGCGCCAGCCGCGTACGTGATAATGGGCTCTACCGTAGCAGTATAAATAATACGGACTATCTCCGGGTGGAGACCCCAACTCACCTTAGCCGCTCTCGACAGCTGGTTGTAGACGCCAAGTGCCTTTTTGCAGACGTTAGCCGTATGGCTATTAAAGGTCAACTTGTCGTCCACTGTGAGTCCTAAGATCTTAATTTCCGAGGACATGCCAATGTCGATCCCTCCCATGGTCAGGTGTGGCGTGTCATATTTAAGTTTCCTGGTGACTACCATGGCACAAGTTTTGTGTGGCGCGAACCTGAGGTTAGGTTAGGTTAGGTTAGGTTAGGTTAGGTTAGGTTAGGTTAGGTTAGGTTAGGTTAGGTTAGGTTAGGTTAGGTTAGGTTAGGTTAGGTTAGGTTAGGTTAGGTTAGGTTAGGTTAGGTTAGGTTAGGTTAGGTTAGGTTAGGTTAGGTTAGGTTAGGTTAGGTTAGGTTAGGTTAGGTTAGGTTAGGTTAGGTTAGGTTAGGTTAGGTTTTTTTTTTTTTTTTTTTTTTTTTTCCTGTCCGGGCGCTAGGCCCGGCCCGCGAGCTAACCCCTAACATGATTAGGGACCTTCATTGTCAGGGAGTGGGACGAACTTCAGGGATTTCTTTATTTTGTATAACACTTTCTGTATTAAAATTTTCCTAATTATACATCTTACTTTTCTACTCACTTAGGCCATACATACATTCACTTATTTTATACTTGGAATTTTATTCTAGGTGGGTTACATGTTTTCTTATTCTAGTTTACACATTTTTATATTTAACTACTATTTTGCAGGAGATTACAATTTACTCTTATAACTATTACTACTTTAAACACTATATTTAATACACATACATTTTATTATCAAAAGGGGTACAGGGTATATTTACTTAGCCTTACACTATTTAACTTGTGCCTTCCTATCTTATTATTCTATTTGACTATTATATGCTAGATAATATATTTTACTAATATATGTTTAGCATATATATTTATTATACTAATTATCTATTTCTATTTATGACCATATTGGCTACGTCTGTTAACTACTCTGCGTCATTTTCTACTCCTTATAATTAAACGTGAGGTTTGAGAGGTTTGGACTATTGCGTGTTATGGGCAACTGGTTTAAATATTTTGTTCAGTATTGTGTATGTCTGTCCGACAGATGCACGATGGGCTCCCTTTGTACCCGGAGCGATTCGAGTATTCCGAGAGCCCACCGTACCCTGTCAAATCTGTGTGATCACGTTAGTTGGCCTCGCCAGTTTCATAATACGGAAGGTAGCTAATCCCCTCAGCACGCACGTCCCCGGCAAGCCCGCGTGGGCTTGACCCAAAGCAAGGAAACATCTTTGTCTTGGTCCAACACCGGAGCCAGCTTGGCTCGTGCGCGGGCCGCCAGAGGATGGAGAGAGCCACGGTCTGCCGGCGTCTGCAATGTTAACATTGAGCCGCCGTTCAGATCGCCGCTCGTCTTTTTGCGCAAGAGGATCACGTCCGTTTCCCCGCAAATGGCCAACAGTTCTGCCCGGCAGACGGTGCAGTATGCGGCGAGGCTGAGATTGAGGTTCCAGATTTCACCTACATTATCCCGTAAAGATAATGCGGCTCCGACTTTTCCCTCAATCCTGCTGCCGTCAGTGAATATTCGCACTGTCTGCACCTTAAAACTGTCCACAAGCTGTTTGTCTGCCAGGCATATAAACTCCAGGACCCTTTGCTTGGAAAGCTGGACGGATCCACGCTGTACAGAGCTCAGCTTCCTCCGTATCCCCAGCTTTTTTATAGCGGGAGCCCGGGCTTCGGCCACGTACGTGATTGTAGTAGTTGACTTCTTGCCCGTAACTCTTGAAACCATCTCAGCAATAGGCTATTGCCGACCGCGCCAATGCCTCCCACTTTCTTCTCACCGGACATTCTTGATTATATACAGTGTGGCCTGTGTTTTCCTGCCTTTCACGGATGCAGTTTTTGCACGTTGGCCTATCTCCTGTTGCTACCACGGTGCACTCGGCCTTCAGATGAGGCCCCCCGCAATAATTGCAGAGGTCTGCAGGCTCCGTGCACAATTTACGTCCATGTCCGTACGCCAGGCATTTCGTACACTGTATTAGGGGAGTTTGGTCCTGGACTCTAACGCATTGAAGATCGATGAAGATCCTGCCGGCCGTAGTTAGCTTCTGCCACAACTTTGGCGTCACCTGGAGGACGACATGGTTCTCCAAGGAGTTCCGTGCCTTCCTCCGGTATTTCACCACTGCAGTCGCTTCCTCGGCCGACAGGCCCTCAAACAGGCGGGCGTTTTGGACCTTCAATGCGTTGTATATGTCTTCGTCGCTGTTGTACGACAGGAGGTCCTTGATTATTACCAGTGGGTTCCTGTTTTTGGCCTCTTCCACCGTTAGATGTGCATCTTTCTTGAGATGGGCAGTTGTTTTTGCCATCTCCTCTCGGTTGTTGAAACTCAGTAGGACCCTCTGGTCCTTTATTTTCCTCACCCTCTCTATTTGAAGGCCACTCCTCCTCGCGTCCAGCACATCCCTCACCCTTCCCACCACCTCTGCGCTGGTGTCCATCGCAACGTCGGACGACACAATGACCGAGTGCTTTGGTCGCTGACCCCAGGTGTTATGGGGTGCGGTCAGGGCCTCCGCATAAGTAGGAGTTTTCTCCTTTAATTCGGCGACCATTTTCCCCGTTTCCTTAGTGGTCTCACCGAGCTTCCGGATCTCCTTCAACACGTCTCCGTCATTGTGCCGCTCCTTGTCTCGGGACTCCTGTGCTTCGTTTTGTTCCCGTATGGCCTCTTTCAACTCCCTTATCATCTGGTTGCCCTCCTTCACTATTCGAGCTTGCTCTTCTAGTGCGGAGCGCAACCAGTTGATGCTCTCTTTTTCTTCTCCCTTTCCTTCTTCCTTCTGACCCACCACCACCCCCTGTTGGTTGAGTTCACCCTTGCCCTTTTCTGCCTCTTTGGCCAGCTGGTATAGCCTCCCTATTGCCGCGGTAACCTCCAATTTGATTTCCGTTTTTAGGTTTCGCGAGTTGCTGAGGTAAAGCATTGCCTTATCGTGGCATGCTCTTGCCTCCGCGATAACGGTGGGGTATTTAGACTTCGATCGCCTTGGAGGTGCCGCGGTGCTGGTGGTTGGCTGCGGTGTGGTGTCACGTTTTGGGTTTGGGTTTGGGTTTAATGGGGACCTTGCCTGAGGCTCGACTTTCCCGGCCTCCCATTCCCCAATACTTCGCCTTACACAGGGTAGCGAGGGTCCTGCCTTCTCCGATGAGCGTGGTGAGCCTTTGGAGCTCGGGGAGCTCACGTCCTTCTTTGCGGGCGTACGGTACATGTCGTTGCTTGATGGTGTGATGGTGAAAGTGTTGTTCATGTACAGTAGGTTAATGGGGTGATGTTCTGTATCCCTGTATAGAGGGGATTGTCACAGAAAATCCCAGTTGGCGTTTCAAGAAAAGTGTAATGTGTATAGTATAAGTGTATAGTGTGGTATTGTGTAAGTGTAAAATGTGATTTTTGATCCCTGACTCAAGCTCGCGGTACGTGCGTCAATAAAAGTGATGCTATCAAGGTAGCAGTCAAGATGTTATAATAACAAAAATAAAAGTAATAAGCTGAGGAACACTCAGTGTGCGTCTCCTGGACGCAAGTTATCTTACCCTAGTAAATTAATTGTCCTAGATCTAATTGTTGCTCAAAAAAAAGCCTAGTCTAAGTCTAATCCTAATAAATCTCCCTTTGTTAACAAATTAGTTGAAACACTACCAAGTTACCAACCTGTTACATATATTAAATAAATTAAATGTACTAAATATTTGCGTTTTTTGGGGTTTTGTCGGGCCCAATTTGTTGATCTTTTCGTCCCAATTTCAAAGACCCCAAACTCGGTCGGTCTACGACCTCTGGGTCCAGAGTTAGGACGCGGGGGGTGAAGTAACGCTGAAAGGTGGGGGGGGGGAATATGGGGGATGGGGTTTCAATATATATAAGTAAATATACGGCCAAATAAATTTTTGGGGGTCAAACCGAAGGGGTCAAAAAGGGGGTCTAGGGGGTCTATCTGAAACTAGGTACTAACTGAGGCGGGGAGTACTAAGAGGGGGGGGGAAATTTGCTCAGAATTTGGATATTCCCAGCCGTTTCGGATATATGGGGATTTAAAAGTTTTTTGGGGGGCGTGTAAAAATGGACTTTTTATTTATTTATTTATTTATCAAATGTTTATTTAATTTATAAAGTATATTTATGTAAATATTAATTAGTTTTAAAATTTTTGTTAATTTTAAAGGGGGGCAATAATCGACAATTTTGTTAAATATTTAAATTAGAGAGGGGGTCTAAGCGGCTAGTGAAACGTATAATAGAGAGGGGGCAAATAATTAAAAAGAATAAAAATTTATTTAAATAAATATATTAAAGGGGGGCCTAGCAAATTAATTGTTACAAAGGGGACAATAAACTAAGCTTATGTTAATTAACAAATTAAAAGGAGGGTCTAAATTTAAGATAATTATAAAAGGGGGGCAATAAAATTAATTAAAATTTAATTTAATAGTTAAATTAGAGGGGGGTATAAGTTTAAACAATAGAGGGGGTTGATTTAAGCTAAAATTGTATTAAGTATTGAATTGGGGTGGGGGCTAAATTTAAATAAATAAATAAACTAGAATTTAATTTATAAGAAAATTTAGGGGAGTCTGGTGGGCTAGTAAAATAATTTTTTTTGAAAGGGGCTAATATACGGGGATTTATAAAAATATTTTGGGGGGCGCGTAGAATAGACTTTTTATTTATTTATCAAATAATTTAATTTAAATATATTTAGAATAGGGCGGATTATGAAGATATTAATCACTTTAAAATTTTTGTTAATTTTAAAGGGGGGCAATAATTTTGTTTAAATAAATAAATTAGAGAGGGGGTCTAAGCGGCAAGTGAAACTTATAATAGAGAGGGGGCAAATAATTAAAATTTTATTTAAATAAATATATTAAAGGGGGGTCTAGCAAGTTGATTGTTAATGAAAGGGGACAATAAGCTAAGATTTTGTTAATTAACAGAATAAAAGGGGGGTCTAAATTTAAAATAATAATTAAAGGGGGGCAATAAAATTAATTAAGATTTAATTAAGTAAATAAATTAGAGGGGGGGTATAAGTTTAAACAATAGAAGGGGGCAATTTAACCTAAAATTAAATATATAATAAGTTACAAGGGGGGGCTAAGTTAATTAATATTAAGAGGGGCAGTAATTTAATAAATAGGTAAATTTAGGGGAGTCTGGAAAGCTAATAAAATTAAAATTAAAATTTTAAGAGGGGGCAGTATACTAAGGATTAGTTAAGTAAATAAGTTAAAAGGGGGTTCTGGGGGGACGAATAGAAGTATTATAATATAAGGGACAATAGAGTAGGATTAATGAGTTAAAGGGGGATTTATTTGTAAATAATAATTTAAAGGGGGGCAGTAAAATTAATTTGTTATAAAACAATAATTTGAAGGGGGCTCTAAGGGGACGATAAATAAATTTCAGCTAATAATTTAATTCAAAACGGGGCTTTTAAGACTTATAGGATGTTTGTTAGGCTGAGGGCCACAGAGGGTGATTGTATGGGGGAGGAGTCAATAAATTATTTAATTATTTAAATAAGGGGGGGGAATCAATAGAGGGTGGCACTGGGAGTGTTACAGTATATACTATACTCTGTATAGTATATACAAGGTCGGTGTCAAAATCGGGCTAACTAGCTCCGTTTCCGAGTTATGCCCGTTTTAAGATTTTCAAAAGTCCTGGGTTCATTCCCCGGTTGGTGAACCAACTTTTAGTTACAAAGATAATTTTGCAATTATGTCTTGAGGACTAGTTTCCCTCCAGGGGTTTTTATCCTTCTCCTTCCAACGGCGCGTGGGGTTTGATGGTACAGGCTTAGAGAGGGAGAGTTGCCCTTTACTTCCACATATAAAGTAGATTTTTCGGCTTAGGGGGTATGTCTTTGGGGTGTACGCAAAGATGAGGGTTAGGTTTTCACAGCCGCAAATGCGGTTGGTTTTTGTGTTCCCCTGCACCGAAAAATCTAACTTTTGGCTAAGGTGTATGTCCGGTGTATAGTTTTGTGCTCCCGTGATTTGGGGTGTATATCTCCCAATTTCAACCCCTAGCTATACAAATAAAGTTTTTTGAAGGATGTTTTATCTTATAAATACTATTTATGTTAAGTACAAAATAATTTTAGTCTCTAGGATTTTTAAAATATATGCTAATTTAATCTATTCTTATTTTTTATTTGGATTTTATTACCTATTTACTACCCTGGAGGACTTCTAAAATTTGACTGCTTAGGTATATAGACCTTATTTTACTTATAACTATGTAACTGTATAGTGCGGGTGGATTTTAAAAACTTTACTGGATAGAGGACAATATTCCCTATCCGGTAATACCAAAAAATATATTTTATTTTGCCCTGAAGGGGTATCTTTAGGTGTAATAAATCAGTTTATAGAAATTTCTAAATTTAAAAGGTAAATATATAGGATTTATAAAAGTTTTACATAAAAAACGACTATACAGTTTCCTAACTAAGGCACTGAAGAAATATAATTAAATTTTTAAGAATTATTAGGGGTTGAAACAACCAACCCCCGAATTTTTATCGATTTAAAAGCTTAATATCTTATAAACTACTCAATGGATTTAATCCAAAATTAAAATACAAATAGAACTGGTGAAGCCAGATTTTTCTCGTCAATAAAAAGGGTATGTCGCCGTTCTTATTTCACCGGGAATAAATTTTGAAAATTTGTGAAACTTCCGACCTTATTTTCCTGGTGATCCTTGATGTATTTCTTCAGTTTCTGGTAGTCTCCCAGCTCCTCGTCTGTACAGAGTTCAGTTTTTCCAGCTTGATCCAGTCGGAACCCTCGGGATCTGTATCCAGGTGCCACGAGGTTTTTGTTTTTTTGCTTATATCTCCGGATTCCCTGATCGGTTTTTTGTAAGGTGGGTATCCAGAGATAGGTATTCACTAGCCGCACCAAACTGCATTTGCCGATTTTAACGCCACCACTCAAAATCGAGCAGCGTCGAGCTCCAAAGCTTTTCTGAGTTGGTTTTTCTTAAATAACTTGCACTATTTCACACTTTTTACACTTTTGTTTTCACAACAACCTGCGTCTCAGCAGCGCGGATCTAAAAAGGTATAACACTTGTACTTTTTGCGTAAAAAACCGATTTTTGTGATTTTTCGAGCGCGGAGCGACTTAAAAATGATCTGTTCACGGCGGGGGGTGCCGGAAGACTGGGTTAGGTTAGGTTAGGTTAGGTTAGGTTAGGTTAGGTTAGGTTAGGTTAGGTTAGGTTAGGTTAGGTTAGGTTTTTTTTTTTTTTTTTTTTTTTTTTTTTCCTGTCCGGGCGCAAGGCCCGGCCCGCGAGCTAACCCCTAACATAATTAGGGACCTTCGTAAGCGTTGGGTGGGATATACTACTGGGATTTCTTTATTATAATCTGTCGAGCGGTTGCCTGTACATTTTATTATTGGCTCAAGACACAAGTAGCTTTATTATTTTACACATATCTCTTATTCTAATACAATTTATGATATTTCTAGATGGGATAACAACATCTTTCTTATAGACTACTTTCTTATTCTAACACAAAAATTACAATTATAGTTCCAGATGGGATACAACATTTCTTAATTGTACCTTTACATTTGTCATCATCCACTTAATCATATACCTTAGTTTTCAACATCTTACTTTATTTGTTAACACTTATTTCTTTATATGCTAATCAATATATTACACTAATACATTTTTAGCATAAATTTATTATACCTTGTTCCTATTAATGACCTGATTTGCAATTTCCACCAAGTATTTCATGAAAGTTTCCCTATGTCTTCTACTGGCTATAAGATATGGAAAGTTTTCCGCAATCATTCTGCACCCTAACTTATTCTCAACTTCGAATCTTTTTAGATCGTAGATCGGGCACTCGGTCATTATATGTTCGACCGTTTCGGGTGTTCCAGGTTGGCAAGTGCACGATGGGTCCTCTTTGCACCTGAATCGGTTCAGGTACTCCGAGAATCCACCGTGCCCCGTTAGTACTTGTGTAGTGATGTTGGTTGGGATTAATTGTCGAACTATTTTATAGGACACAGTTACGTCGGGAAAGAATGTCTTAGTAACTTTTGCTCTGGCGCTCTCCTTGTAGCGTCTGTTCCATTCATCAATCGACACCTTTCGGATCTGCCGCTTGATGAATGAGACAGGGCATAGGCTGTAGTCTGGCTTCGTCTTTAGCTTCAGCGCTGCATCTTTCGCCAGCTCGTCCGCCCTTTCGTTTCCCGCAAGGCCCGCGTGTGCCTTGATCCAGAACAAGGTAACAGCTTTGTTCTGGTCTTCAATGGCTCCTAGGTTCCTGCGGGTCTCCACTGCCAGGGGGTGCGTTGTGCAGAGGTTTACTATGGTCTCCAGGGCCGATCTCGAGTCGCTGTAGATCCCATAGCTCTCCTCGCTTCTCCGCTTGATCTCCTCTGTGGCTCGGCATATCGCGAGAAGTTCCGCCTGGTATACCGTACAATATTGAGCAAGCTTGAGTTTTTGGGTCTTCAGCTCTGCTGCTCTATCCCACAAGGTGAGCGCTGCTCCAACCTTTCCCTCTATTCGGCTGCCATCAGTAAATATCCGGATTGCCTGGTTGTTGTGTATCTCTACTTGCTCCTGGTCTACGAGGCTCACGAAGCTTATCGCTTTATGCTTCCCCGGGTGAGGTGTTCTTGAAGTATCGACCCTTCGTTCCACTTCTCTGTCTACTAGCTCTGGCCGGGATACCCCTCTCCTCGCCTCATACAGGGCGGCTGCCTCTTGTATGCGGAGGTCAAGTGGCAATATTCCAGCCAGTACCAGCGCTGAATGAAGAGAGGCCGTACGATACGCCCCACATAGTTTTTGGGCGAAGCCCCTCTGGACAGCATTTAGGTGGCGTTGAACGCCCAACTTTTTGGATGCTGAGGACCAGGCGCCAGCCGCGTACGTTATGATGGGCTCTACCGTAGCGGTGTAAATAATGCGGACTATCTCCGGGTGAAGACCCCAGCTCACCTTGGCGGCTCTCGACAGCTGGTTGTAGACGCCAAGTGCCTTTTTGCAGACGTTAGCCGTATGGCTATTAAAGGTCAACTTGGCGTCCACTGTGAGTCCCAATATCTTAATTTCCGAGGACATTCCAATGTCGATCCCCCCCATGGTCAGGTGTGGCGTGTCATATTTAAGTTTTCTGGTTATTACCATCGCGCAAGTTTTGTGCGGCGCGAACCTGAGCTTATTCATGACACCCCACCTCCGAACATGTTCCAGAGCGGCATTGGCCTGTCCTTGGATTTCCCGGGCTGTCTCCCCCGAAAACACGAGTACCACATCATCCGCAAAGGCCTGACAGTAGTCTCCACGCTGTGTAAGACTTTCCAGTAATGGGTTCAATAGGAGATTCCAGAATATAGGGCCGCCTATTGATCCCTGTACACACCCTTTGTTGGTGCGTTTTGCGAACTCATGGCCAGCATACCTTACCCGGACCTTGCGGTCGCTTAGGTAGCTGGCTATCATCCTCCTGAGATTCGCAGGGCACTCTTCCTCCGCCAGTCGGACTTTTATGGCCGGCCACCACGCACTGTCGAAGGCTCCCTCTATGTCCAGTGAGACCATAGTGATGAGCTTCCTCTCTCCGAGTTTGCCTCTCACGTGTGCTATCAGGTCATAGAGTGAGTCTTCCGTGCTTCGCTGTGGCATGAAGCCATACTGGCGGGGGCTTATCTTGGGCACCAGGTACCAAACTAGCCTTCTTACCATCATTTTTTCCAGAATTTTACCCATTACCGGTAATAGTCCAATTGGCCTATAGGACTTTGGACTGGTGTAGTTGTCCTTACCCGGTTTACGCAACACCACCACGATGGCCTCTTTCCACGATGTGGGGAAGTGCGTCAGCTGCCAGCATTTGTTATACAATGCCAGGTGCATTTCCGCGTCCTGCGAAATCACTCGCTGGCAGATGTCGGCTGTGAAGCCGTCTACTCCAGGTGCCTTTTTCGGATTGAAGCTCTCCATCGCGAACCTGAGCTCCTCCGTCGTAAACTCCGGGTCATGGAGCTCACCATGACTCCAGTCGTTTACTCGGTCAGCAAGAGTTCTGATTCGACGATGGTCTGGGCTATCTTCCTCCTCTGTGTCCTCTGGGTAGAAGGCTTCTGCCAGTACTCTCGCTGATCCTTCCTGGCCTGCTTCCTTACCATTCCACACCAGCGGCAGATCTTCTTGCCGTTTTGTGGTGTTCTTTATGACCCTATAAATTCCCTCCCAAACCCCTTCCCTATCCTGTTTCTGACAAAATCCCTTCCAGCTCTCTGTGGAGCGCTTGTTAACTTGCATTTCGTACTCTTCTTTCTCCTTCAGGTACAACGCGATCACCCCCTCTCTTCGTGACGGCGCTGCGCATCGGATTCTTCTCTTCCTGGTAGCGACTGCGTGCTTCATTGCTTCAAGTTCTTCGGACCACCACGGCAAAGTAAGTGTCTGGTTTTCTTTTTTGTTTGGTATTGCTTCGTTACATGCTTTGGTTATAATTTCTGTGTATTTTTCAATTGTTTTGTCTAAACTTTCTCTATCACTTATAAGTTCTATTTGTGTTTTATTAATTTCATTATCTATTTTTAATTGGTCCATTTTTTCATTAAAAAGTTCCCAATTAGCCTTTTTAGTATTGAATTTTCTAGTTGTTCTTTTTATATTTATACCCTTCCCTTTTTCCAATCTAATTTTTATGATTATGCCGTTGTGGTCCGAGCTCGTCAGGTCTTCGGCGACCGTCCATTCCTCTACCAGGTCGAGAAGATCCTCTGTACACAAAGTTACGTCCACGTGGCTGGTAAACCTGCGTCCGCCTCTAATGGTATCAAAGGTGGGTTTATTACCGCAGTTTAGTACCTGAAGGTCTAGCTCGCCGATCATTCCCGCCAGTTCGTCACCTCTGTCGTCTATGGCACTACTTCCCCACCACACACTTTTGGCATTAGCGTCCCCTCCAATGATGGCTTTACTGGGCTTTAGCTCTTTCATTACGGCTGTTAAATGGTCCAGGTATGGCCCAATGGGTTGGTCAGGCTCAAAGTAGTACGAGATAGCGAGAATCTCCCATGCCCTCGTTCGCAGCTTCACCACCACGATGTTGTTGGTGGTGAATTTGGGGCACTGTATGACGTCGATGTCCTGGTTGAACACGACTATCGCTGCCTTTACAGTGCCCCCGCCGAAGTCCGAGTTCTGGAAGACTCTGGCCCCCCCGTACGACTTCATTGCCTTCACGCTTCCCACATACGGCTCCTGAACCAATGCGACAGTTATTTTGCGCTTATTAGCCTCGAGCATGAGTTCGTTGGTAGCCAGTTGTTTGCGTTGGAGGTTTGCTTGCACGGCGGTGTAGGTAAGGGTAGCTGCTGTTCCTGTATCCCCCGGGACCACCTTAGCAATATGCTATTGCGGCTCGCGCCAATGCGTCCCATTTTTTGCGCACCGGGCATTCCTGGCTATAGACTGTGTGGTCGGTATCTTCGTTCTTCTCTTTAGTGCAGTTTTTGCACGTCGGCCTGTCACCCGTTGCCAGCCTGGTACATTCGGCCTTGTGGTGTGGTCCTCCGCAATAGTTGCAAAGATCCGCAGGCTCTGTACATAGCTTTCGGCCATGTCCATAAGCCAAGCACTTCGTACATTGTACTAACGGCGTCTGGTCCTGAACTCTGACGTACTGAAGGTCGATGAAGACTCTGCCAGCCGTTGTGAGTCTCTGCCACATCTTCGGTGTCACCTGCAGAACGACATGGTTCTCTAAAGAGTTCCGTGCCCTCCTCCGGTACTTCACCGTGGCCATCGCCTCCTCAGCCGTCAGGCCCTCCTGCAGGCGGGCGTTTTGGACTCTAAGGGCAGTCAGGATGTCCTCGTCGCTGTTGTAGGACAAGAGGTCTCTGATGATAACAAGTGGGTCCCGGTTTTTCGCTTCTTCTACTTTTAGGTGTTTGTCATTTTTGAGTTGAGCTGTTGTCTTTGCCATTTCCTCCCTGTTATTAAAACTCAAGATGACCCTCTTGTCTTTGACTTTTCGGACTCTCTCGATCTGTAAGCCACTCTTCTTCGCGTCCAAAACCTCCTTTACCCTTCCCACAACTTCTGCACTGGTGTCCATTGTGACATCAGACGACACAATGACGGAGTGCTTTGGCTTGTGACCCCAGGTATTTTGGGGTGCGGTCAGGGCCTCCGCGTAGGTAGGAGCTCTCTGCTTTATCTCGGTGACCATTTTTCCCATTTCTTTAGTGGTCTCTTCGAGCGCTCGGATTTCCTTCAGGATACTCCCGTCACTGCGTCCGTCTCTGTCGCGTGCTTCTTGTGCCTCTCTCTGTTCCTTCATGGCAACTTGCAGCTGTTTTATCATCTGGTTGCCCTCCTTCACTATCGAAGTTTGCTCTTCTAGTGCAGAGCGCAACCAGGTGATGCTCTCTATTTCATCTCCCTTTCCTTTGTCCTTCTGACCCACATCCACCCTCTGTTGGTTGTGTTCACCCTTGCCCTTGTCTGCCTCTTTTGCCAGCTGGTATAGCCTTCCTATTGCCGCAGTGACCTCCAATTTGATTTCAGTTTTGAGGTTACGCGAGTTGCCGAGGTGAAGCATTGCCTTGTCGTGGCATGCTCTTGCCTCCGCTAGGATGGTGGGGTATTTTGACTTCGGTCGCCTTGGAGGTGCTGCGGTGCTGGTGGTTGGCTGAGGTGTAGTGTCTCGCTTTGAGCTTAGGTTAGGGCTTAATGGGGACTGTGTCTGAGGCTCGCCTTTCCCGGCCTCCCATTCCCCGATGCTTCTTCTCACACTAGGAAGCGAGGGTCCTGCCTTCTCCGATGAGTGTGGTGAGCCTTTGGAGCTCGGCGAGCTCACGTCCTTCTTTGCGGGCGTACGGTACATGTCGTTGCTTGATGGTGTGATGGTGAAAGTATTGTTCATGTACAGTAGGTTAATGAGGTGATGTTCTGTATCCCTGTATAGAGGGGATTGTCACAGAAGTATCCCAATCAACGTGGCAAAAGATGCGTAGTGTGTATTGTACAAGTGTAAAGTGTGAAGTTTGGTGTAACTGTATAATGTAATGTGATCCCTGACTCAAGCTCGCGGTACGTGCGTCAATAAAAGTGATGCTATCAAAGTAGCAGTCAAGATGATATAATATGACAAAATTTAAAAGTAATAAGCTGAGGAACACTCAGTGTGCGTCTCCTGGCCGCAAGTTATCTGGCCCTAATAATTTAATTGTCCTAGATCTAATTGTTGCTCAAAAAAGCCTAGTCTAAGTCTAATCCTAATGAATCTCCCTTATCTGACAGATTCGTCGAAACACTCCAAGTTACCAACCTATTTAATATATTAAATAAATTAAATTATATTAGTTAATAGCGTTTCCGAGTTTTTGTCGGACCCAATTTAGAGATCTTTTCCTCCCGATTTCAAAGACCCCAAACTCGGTCGGTCTACGACCTCTGGTTCCAGAGTTAGGACGCGGGGGGTGAGGTAACGCTGAAAGGTGGGGGGGGGAAGGAATACGGGGGATGGGGTTTCAATATATATAAGTAAATATACTGCCAAATAAAAAATTTTGGGGGTCAAACAGAAAGGGGTCAAAAAGGGTGTCTAGGGGGTCTATATGAAACTAGGTACTAATTCAGGCGGGGAGTACTAAGAGGGGGGGGGAAATTTGCTCAGAATTTGGATATTCCCAGCCGTTTCGGATATATGTGGATTTAAAAGTTTTTTGGGGGGCGTGTAGAAATAGACTTTTTATTTATTTATTTATTTATCAAATGTTTATTTAATTATATAAAGTATATTTATGTAAATATTAATTAGTTTTAAAATTTTCGTTAATTTTAAAGGGGGGCAATAATCGACAATTTTGTTAAATATATAAATTAGAGAGGGGGTCTAAGCGGCTAGTGAAACTTATAATAGAGAGGGGGCAAATAATTAAAAAAGAAAAAAATATTTAAATAATTATATTAAAGGGGGGGTCTAGCAAATTAATTGTTACAAAGGGGACAATAAACCAAGCTTATGTTAATTAACAAATTAAAAGGAGGGTCTAAATTTAAGATAATTATAAAAGGGGGGCAATAAAATTAATTAAGATTTAATTAAATAGGTAAATTAGAGGGGGGGTATAAGTTTAAACAATAGAGGGGGTTGATTTAAGCTAAAATTGTATTAAGTATTGAATTGGGGGGGGGCTAAATTTAAATAAATAAACTAGAATTTAATTTATAAGAAAATTTAGGGGAGTCTGGTGGGCTAGTAAAATATTTTTTTTTTTTTTTTTTTTTTTGAGGGGGGCTAATATACGGGGATTTATATAAAAAAATTTGGGGGGCGCGTAGAAATAGACTTTTTATTTATTTATCAAATAATTTAATTTAAATATATTTAGAATAGGACGGATTATGAAGATATTAATTACTTTAAAATTTTTGTTAATTTTAAAGGGGGGCAATAATCGGAGATTTTGTTTAAATAAATAAATTAGAGAGGGGGTCTAAGCGGCAAGTGAAACTTATAATAGAGAGGGGGCAAATAATTAAAATTTTATTTATATAAATATATTAAAGGAGGGTCTAGCAAATTAATTGTTAATGAAAAGGGGACAATAAACTAAGATTTTGTTAAATAACAAAATAAAAGGGGGGTCTAAATTTAAAATAATAATTAAAAGGGGGGCAATAAAATTAATTGAGATTTAATTAAGTAAATAAATTAGAGGGGGGGTATAGGTTTAAACAATAGAAGGGGGCAATTTAACCTAAAATTAAATATATAATAAGTTACAAGGGGGGGCTAAGTTAATTAATATTAAGAGGGGCAGTAATCCAAAATTTAATAAATAGGTAAATTTAGGGGAGTCTGGAAGGCTAATAAATTTAAAATTAAAATTTTAAGAGGGGGCAATATACTAAGGATTGGTTAAGTAAATAAGTTAAAAGGGGGTTCTGGGGGGACGAATAGAGGTATTATAATATAAGGGACAATAGAGTAGGATTAATGAGTTTAAGGGGGATTAATTGTAAATAATAATTTAAAAGGGGGACAATAAAATTAATTTGTTATTAAACACTAATTTAAAGGGGGTTCTAAGGGGGCGAATTAAATAGATTTCAATTAATTAATTTGATTTAATAGGGGGCATTTGGGACTTATACGATGTTCGTAAGGCTGAGGGCCACAGAGGGTGATTGTATGGGGGAGGAGTCAATAAATTATTTAATTATTTAAATAAGGGGGGGGAATCGATAGAGGGTGGCACTGGGAGTGTTACAGTATATACTATACTCTGTATAGTATATACAAGGTCGGTGTCAAAATCGGGCTAACTAGCTCCGTTTCCGAGTTATGCCCGTTTTAAGGTTTTTAAAAGTCCTGGGTTCAGTCCCCGGTTGGTGAACCAACTTTTAGTCACAACGATAATTTTTCAAATATGTCTTGAGGACTAGTTTCCCTCCAGGGGTTTTTATCCTTCTCCTTCCAACGGCGCGTGGGGTTTGATGGTACAGTCTTAGAGAGGGAGAGTTGCCCTTTACTTCCGCATATAAATCAGATTTTTCGGCTAAGGGGGTATGTCTTTGGGGTGTACGCAAAGATGAGGGTTAGTTTTTCACAGCCGCAAATGCGGTTGGTTTTTGTGTTCCCCTGCACCGAAAAATCTAACTTTTGGTTAAGGTGTAGGTCCGGTGTATAGTTATGTGCTCCCGTGATTTGGGGTGTGTATCTCCCAATTTCAACCCCTAGCTATACAGATAAAGTTTTGTGAAGGATGTTTTATCTTATAAATACTATTTATGTTCAGTAAAATTACTTTTAGTCTCTAAGATTTTTAAAATATATGCTAATTTAATCTATTCTTATTTTTTATTTTTATTTTATTACCTATTTACTACCCTGGAGGACTTCCAAAATTTGACAGCCTAGGTATGTAGATCTTATTTTACTTATAACTATGTAACTGTATAGTGCGGGTGGATTTTAAAAACTTTACAAGATAGAGGACAATATTCCCTATCCGGTAATACCAAAAAATATATTTTATTTTGCCCTGAAGGGGTATCTTTAAGTGTAATTAATCAGTTTATGGAAATTTCTAAATCTAAAAGGTAAATCTATGGGATTAATAAAAGTTTTAAATAAGAAACGACTATACAGTTTCCTAACTAAGGCACTGAAGAAATATAATTAAATTTTTTACAATTATTAGGGGTTGAAACAACCAACCCCCGAATTTTTATCGATTTACAAGCTTAATATCTTAAAAACTACTCAATGGATTTAATCCAAAATTAAAATTCAATTAGAACTAGTGAAGCCGGATTTTTCTCGTCAATAAAAAGGGTATGTCGCCGTTCTTATTTCACCGGGAATAAATTTTGAAAATTTGTGAAACTTCCGACCTTATTTTCCTGGTGATCCTTGATGTATTTCTTCAGTTTCTGGTAGTCTCCCAGCTCCTCGTCTGTACAGAGTTCAGTTTTTCCAGTTTGATCCAGTCGGAACCCTCGGGATCTGTATCCAGGTGCCACGAGGTTTTTGTTTTTTTGCTTATATCTCCGGATTCCCTGATCGGAATTTTGTAAGGTGGGTATCCAGAGATAGGTATTCACTAGCCGCACAAAACTGCATTTGCCGATTTTTTCGCCACCACTCAAAATCGAGCAGCGTCGAGCTCCAAAGCTTTTCTGAGTTGGTTTTTCTTGAATAACTTGCACTATTTCGCACTTTTTGCACTTTTGTTTTCACAACAACCTGCGTCTCAGCAGCGCGGTTCTAAAAAGGTATAACACTTGTACTTTTTGCGTAAAAAACCGATTTTTGTGATTTTTCGAGCGCGGAGCGACTTAAAAATGATCTGTTCACGGCGGGGGGTGCCGGAAGACTCGGTTAGGTTAGGTTAGGTTAGGTTAGGTTAGGTTAGGTTAGGTTAGGTTAGGTTAGGTTAGGTTAGGTTAGGTTAGGTTAGGTTAGGTTAGGTTAGGTTAGGTTAGGTTAGGTTAGGTTAGGTTAGGTTAGGTTAGGTTAGGTTAGGTTAGGTTAGGTTAGGTTAGGTTAGGTTAGGTTAGGTTAGGTTAGGTTAGGTTAGGTTAGGTTAGGTTAGGTTAGGTTAGGTTAGGTTAGGTTAGGTTAGGTTAGGTTAGGTTAGGTTAGGTTAGGTTAGGTTAGGTTAGGTTAGGTTAGGTTAGGTTAGGTTAGGTTAGGTTAGGTTAGGTTAGGTTAGGTTAGGTTAGGTTAGGTTAGGTTAGGTTAGGTTAGGTTAGGTTAGGTTAGGTTAGGTTAGGTTAGGTTAGGTTAGGTTAGGTTAGGTTAGGTTAGGTTAGGTTAGGTTAGGTTAGGTTAGGTTAGGTTAGGTTAGGTTAGGTTAGGTTAGGTTAGGTTAGGTTAGGTTAGGTTAGGTTAGGTTAGGTTAGGTTAGGTTAGGTTAGGTTAGGTTAGGTTAGGTTAGGTTAGGTTAGGTTAGGTTAGGTTAGGTTAGGTTAGGTTAGGTTAGGTTAGGTTAGGTTAGGTTAGGTTAGGTTAGGTTAGGTTAGGTTAGGTTAGGTTAGGTTAGGTTAGGTTAGGTTAGGTTAGGTTAGGTTAGGTTAGGTTAGGTTAGGTTAGGTTAGGTTAGGTTAGGTTAGGTTAGGTTAGGTTAGGTTAGGTTAGGTTAGGTTAGGTTAGGTTAGGTTAGGTTAGGTTAGGTTAGGTTAGGTTAGGTTAGGTTAGGTTAGGTTAGGTTAGGTTAGGTTAGGTTAGGTTAGGTTAGGTTAGGTTAGGTTAGGTTAGGTTAGGTTAGGTTAGGTTAGGTTAGGTTAGGTTAGGTTAGGTTAGGTTAGGTTAGGTTAGGTTAGGTTAGGTTAGGTTAGGTTAGGTTAGGTTAGGTTAGGTTAGGTTAGGTTAGGTTAGGTTAGGTTAGGTTAGGTTAGGTTAGGTTAGGTTAGGTTAGGTTAGGTTAGGTTAGGTTAGGTTAGGTTAGGTTAGGTTAGGTTAGGTTAGGTTAGGTTAGGTTAGGTTAGGTTAGGTTAGGTTAGGTTAGGTTAGGTTAGGTTAGGTTAGGTTAGGTTAGGTTAGGTTAGGTTAGGTTAGGTTAGGTTAGGTTAGGTTAGGTTAGGTTAGGTTAGGTTAGGTTAGGTTAGGTTAGGTTAGGTTAGGTTAGGTTAGGTTAGGTTAGGTTAGGTTAGGTTAGGTTAGGTTAGGTTAGGTTAGGTTAGGTTAGGTTAGGTTAGGTTAGGTTAGGTTAGGTTAGGTTAGGTTAGGTTAGGTTAGGTTAGGTTAGGTTAGGTTAGGTTAGGTTAGGTTAGGTTAGGTTAGGTTAGGTTAGGTTAGGTTAGGTTAGGTTAGGTTAGGTTAGGTTAGGTTAGGTTAGGTTAGGTTAGGTTAGGTTAGGTTAGGTTAGGTTAGGTTAGGTTAGGTTAGGTTAGGTTAGGTTAGGTTAGGTTAGGTTAGGTTAGGTTAGGTTAGGTTAGGTTAGGTTAGGTTAGGTTAGGTTAGGTTAGGTTAGGTTAGGTTAGGTTAGGTTAGGTTAGGTTAGGTTAGGTTAGGTTAGGTTAGGTTAGGTTAGGTTAGGTTAGGTTAGGTTAGGTTAGGTTAGGTTAGGTTAGGTTAGGTTAGGTTAGGTTAGGTTAGGTTAGGTTAGGTTAGGTTAGGTTAGGTTAGGTTAGGTTAGGTTAGGTTAGGTTAGGTTAGGTTAGGTTAGGTTAGGTTAGGTTAGGTTAGGTTAGGTTAGGTTAGGTTAGGTTAGGTTAGGTTAGGTTAGGTTAGGTTAGGTTAGGTTAGGTTAGGTTAGGTTAGGTTAGGTTAGGTTAGGTTAGGTTAGGTTAGGTTAGGTTAGGTTAGGTTAGGTTAGGTTAGGTTAGGTTAGGTTAGGTTAGGTTAGGTTAGGTTAGGTTAGGTTAGGTTAGGTTAGGTTAGGTTAGGTTAGGTTAGGTTAGGTTAGGTTAGGTTAGGTTAGGTTAGGTTAGGTTAGGTTAGGTTAGGTTAGGTTAGGTTAGGTTAGGTTAGGTTAGGTTAGGTTAGGTTAGGTTAGGTTAGGTTAGGTTAGGTTAGGTTAGGTTAGGTTAGGTTAGGTTAGGTTAGGTTAGGTTAGGTTAGGTTAGGTTAGGTTAGGTTAGGTTAGGTTAGGTTAGGTTAGGTTAGGTTAGGTTAGGTTAGGTTAGGTTAGGTTAGGTTAGGTTAGGTTAGGTTAGGTTAGGTTAGGTTAGGTTAGGTTAGGTTAGGTTAGGTTAGGTTAGGTTAGGTTAGGTTAGGTTAGGTTAGGTTAGGTTAGGTTAGGTTAGGTTAGGTTAGGTTAGGTTAGGTTAGGTTAGGTTAGGTTAGGTTAGGTTAGGTTAGGTTAGGTTAGGTTAGGTTAGGTTAGGTTAGGTTAGGTTAGGTTAGGTTAGGTTAGGTTAGGTTAGGTTAGGTTAGGTTAGGTTAGGTTAGGTTAGGTTAGGTTAGGTTAGGTTAGGTTAGGTTAGGTTAGGTTAGGTTAGGTTAGGTTAGGTTAGGTTAGGTTAGGTTAGGTTAGGTTAGGTTAGGTTAGGTTAGGTTAGGTTAGGTTAGGTTAGGTTAGGTTAGGTTAGGTTAGGTTAGGTTAGGTTAGGTTAGGTTAGGTTAGGTTAGGTTAGGTTAGGTTAGGTTAGGTTAGGTTAGGTTAGGTTAGGTTAGGTTAGGTTAGGTTAGGTTAGGTTAGGTTAGGTTAGGTTAGGTTAGGTTAGGTTAGGTTAGGTTAGGTTAGGTTAGGTTAGGTTAGGTTAGGTTAGGTTAGGTTAGGTTAGGTTAGGTTAGGTTAGGTTAGGTTAGGTTAGGTTAGGTTAGGTTAGGTTAGGTTAGGTTAGGTTAGGTTAGGTTAGGTTAGGTTAGGTTAGGTTAGGTTAGGTTAGGTTAGGTTAGGTTAGGTTAGGTTAGGTTAGGTTAGGTTAGGTTAGGTTAGGTTAGGTTAGGTTAGGTTAGGTTAGGTTAGGTTAGGTTAGGTTAGGTTAGGTTAGGTTAGGTTAGGTTAGGTTAGGTTAGGTTAGGTTAGGTTAGGTTAGGTTAGGTTAGGTTAGGTTAGGTTAGGTTAGGTTAGGTTAGGTTAGGTTAGGTTAGGTTAGGTTAGGTTAGGTTAGGTTAGGTTAGGTTAGGTTAGGTTAGGTTAGGTTAGGTTAGGTTAGGTTAGGTTAGGTTAGGTTAGGTTAGGTTAGGTTAGGTTAGGTTAGGTTAGGTTAGGTTAGGTTAGGTTAGGTTAGGTTAGGTTAGGTTAGGTTAGGTT
This sequence comes from Dasypolia templi, assembly GCA_963555695.1. NCBI lineage: Eukaryota > Metazoa > Arthropoda > Insecta > Lepidoptera > Noctuidae > Dasypolia > Dasypolia templi. Next base: position 4,605 of record CAUVWP010000040.1, on the reverse strand, counting down.
AGGTTAGGTTAGGTTAGGTTAGGTTAGGTTAGGTTAGGTTAGGTTAGGTTAGGTTAGGTTAGGTTAGGTTAGGTTAGGTTAGGTTAGGTTAGGTTAGGTTAGGTTAGGTTAGGTTAGGTTAGGTTAGGTTAGGTTAGGTTAGGTTAGGTTAGGTTAGGTTAGGTTAGGTTAGTTAGGTTAGGTTAGGTTAGGTTAGGTTAGGTTAGGTTAGGTTAGGTTAGGTTAGGTTAGGTTAGGTTAGGTTAGGTTAGGTTAGGTTAGGTTAGGTTAGGTTAGGTTAGGTTAGGTTAGGTTAGGTTAGGTTAGGTTAGGTTAGGTTAGGTTAGGTTAGGTTAGGTTAGGTTAGGTTAGGTTAGGTTAGGTTAGGTTAGGTTAGGTTAGGTTAGGTTAGGTTAGGTTAGGTTAGGTTAGGTTAGGTTAGGTTAGGTTAGGTTAGGTTAGGTTAGGTTAGGTTAGGTTAGGTTAGGTTAGGTTAGGTTAGGTTAGGTTAGGTTAGGTTAGGTTAGGTTAGGTTAGGTTAGGTTAGGTTAGGTTAGGTTAGGTTAGGTTAGGTTAGGTTAGGTTAGGTTAGGTTAGGTTAGGTTAGGTTAGGTTAGGTTAGGTTAGGTTAGGTTAGGTTAGGTTAGGTTAGGTTAGGTTAGGTTAGGTTAGGTTAGGTTAGGTTAGGTTAGGTTAGGTTAGGTTAGGTTAGGTTAGGTTAGGTTAGGTTAGGTTAGGTTAGGTTAGGTTAGGTTAGGTTAGGTTAGGTTAGGTTAGGTTAGGTTAGGTTAGGTTAGGTAGGTTAGGTTAGGTTAGGTTAGGTTAGTTAGGTTAGGTTAGGTTAGGTTAGGTTAGGTTAGGTTAGGTTAGGTTAGGTTAGGTTAGGTTAGGTTAGGTTAGGTTAGGTTAGGTTAGGTTAGGTTAGGTTAGGTTAGGTTAGGTTAGGTTAGGTTAGGTTAGGTTAGGTTAGGTTAGGTTAGGTTAGGTTAGGTTAGGTTAGGTTAGGTTAGGTTAGGTTAGGTTAGGTTAGGTTAGGTTAGGTTAGGTTAGGTTAGTTAGGTTAGGTTAGGTTAGGTTAGGTTAGGTTAGGTTAGGTTAGGTTAGGTTAGGTTAGGTTAGGTTAGGTTAGGTTAGGTTAGGTTAGGTTAGGTTAGGTTAGGTTAGGTTAGGTTAGGTTAGGTTAGGTTAGGTTAGGTTAGGTTAGGTTAGGTTAGGTTAGGTTAGGTTAGGTTAGGTTAGGTTAGGTTAGGTTAGGTTAGGTTAGGTTAGGTTAGGTTAGGTTAGGTTAGGTTAGGTTAGGTTAGGTTAGGTTAGGTTAGGTTAGGTTAGGTTAGGTTAGGTTAGGTTAGGTTAGGTTAGGTTAGGTTAGGTTAGGTTAGGTTAGGTTTTTTTTTTTTTTTTTTTTTGATTTGGCAGGAGTGGGAAATCCTCATGGACGCCCAGACTGCCTCACTTATGAGTCAGTCTGGGCAGTGCCGGACTCTTACCGGCTAAAACCACACTCCTGCCTTTGCTTAGTGTCCCTCTGACGTGATCAGAGACCTTGTTTGGCGATAGTTATGATTTTTCTGTCATTTTGTTATTTATCATATACCTGTTATCACATTTCAGGAAATGGAGAGTTCCTGGCAACCGTCATCTTCCGTCATCTACTTTTCATATATTTCATTTAAAACATTTATGTATCTGTGCAGCGTAACCTCTCACGAGTACATACCTAATAGCTATTTTTATCAGTATTATTATTATTTATGTGTTTTATGAGTCTTCCTATGCTTATTCCAAAGATATTTCTGAGTCTATAACTAACCTTTACATTATTTATGATATGGCTATGCTAATATATATACAATATATCATATAGTCATTATTTTTAATTCTAATCTTTTATGTTATTATTCCTTTTTTTACAATAAATGTTTACTTCCAATTTAGTGTAATATGTTTGTCCTAGTTTAGTTTTTGTCCATTCTGGCAGACTTACTGCTGCTATTTTAAATACAATAATTAAATTTAGCTCTTTTAGTCTGTCCTGCTTATTCGACCACAACGGTAACGTAAGTTTGCATCTATTTCTGGTTTTGGTATCTGTAAAAATATTTTTGTTTATACTACTTGCTGAATCTACTATATTAATAATTATTTTAAATCGTAAAGAGTCTAATTCTGTTTGGTTAGGTTAGGTTAGGTTAGGTTAGGTTAGGTTAGGTTAGGTTAGGTTAGGTTAGGTTAGGTTAGGTTAGGTTAGGTTAGGTTAGGTTAGGTTAGGTTAGGTTAGGTTAGGTTAGGTTAGGTTAGGTTAGGTTAGGTTAGGTTAGGTTAGGTTAGGTTAGGTTAGGTTAGGTTAGGTTAGGTTAGGTTAGGTTAGGTTAGGTTAGGTTAGGTTAGGTTAGGTTAGGTTAGGTTAGGTTAGGTTAGGTTAGGTTAGGTTAGGTTAGGTTAGGTTAGGTTAGGTTAGGTTAGGTTAGGTTAGGTTAGGTTAGGTTAGGTTAGGTTAGGTTAGGTTAGGTTAGGTTAGGTTAGGTTAGGTTAGGTTAGGTTAGGTTAGGTTAGGTTAGGTTAGGTTAGGTTAGGTTAGGTTAGGTTAGGTTAGGTTAGGTTAGGTTAGGTTAGGTTAGGTTAGGTTAGGTTAGGTTAGGTTAGGTTAGGTTAGGTTAGGTTAGGTTAGGTTAGGTTAGGTTAGGTTAGGTTAGGTTAGGTTAGGTTAGGTTAGGTTAGGTTAGGTTAGGTTAGGTTAGGTTAGGTTAGGTTAGGTTAGGTTAGGTTAGGTTAGGTTAGGTTAGGTTAGGTTAGGTTAGGTTAGGTTAGGTTAGGTTAGGTTAGGTTAGGTTAGGTTAGGTTAGGTTAGGTTAGGTTAGGTTAGGTTAGGTTAGGTTAGGTTAGGTTAGGTTAGGTTAGGTTAGGTTAGGTTAGGTTAGGTTAGGTTAGGTTAGGTTAGGTTAGGTTAGGTTAGGTTAGGTTAGGTTAGGTTAGGTTAGGTTAGGTTAGGTTAGGTTAGGTTAGGTTAGGTTAGGTTAGGTTAGGTTAGGTTAGGTTAGGTTAGGTTAGGTTAGGTTAGGTTAGGTTAGGTTAGGTTAGGTTAGGTTAGGTTAGGTTAGGTTAGGTTAGGTTAGGTTAGGTTAGGTTAGGTTAGGTTAGGTTAGGTTAGGTTAGGTTAGGTTAGGTTAGGTTAGGTTAGGTTAGGTTAGGTTAGGTTAGGTTAGGTTAGGTTAGGTTAGGTTAGGTTAGGTTAGGTTAGGTTAGGTTAGGTTAGGTTAGGTTAGGTTAGGTTAGGTTAGGTTAGGTTAGGTTAGGTTAGGTTAGGTTAGGTTAGGTTAGGTTAGGTTAGGTTAGGTTAGGTTAGGTTAGGTTAGGTTAGGTTAGGTTAGGTTAGGTTAGGTTAGGTTAGGTTAGGTTAGGTTAGGTTAGGTTAGGTTAGGTTAGGTTAGGTTAGGTTAGGTTAGGTTAGGTTAGGTTAGGTTAGGTTAGGTTAGGTTAGGTTAGGTTAGGTTAGGTTAGGTTAGGTTAGGTTAGGTTAGGTTAGGTTAGGTTAGGTTAGGTTAGGTTAGGTTAGGTTAGGTTAGGTTAGGTTAGGTTAGGTTAGGTTAGGTTAGGTTAGGTTAGGTTAGGTTAGGTTAGGTTAGGTTAGGTTAGGTTAGGTTAGGTTAGGTTAGGTTAGGTTAGGTTAGGTTAGGTTAGGTTAGGTTAGGTTAGGTTAGGTTAGGTTAGGTTAGGTTAGGTTAGGTTAGGTTAGGTTAGGTTAGGTTAGGTTAGGTTAGGTTAGGTTAGGTTAGGTTAGGTTAGGTTAGGTTAGGTTAGGTTAGGTTAGGTTAGGTTAGGTTAGGTTAGGTTAGGTTAGGTTAGGTTAGGTTAGGTTAGGTTAGGTTAGGTTAGGTTAGGTTAGGTTAGGTTAGGTTAGGTTAGGTTAGGTTAGGTTAGGTTAGGTTAGGTTAGGTTAGGTTAGGTTAGGTTAGGTTAGGTTAGGTTAGGTTAGGTTAGGTTAGGTTAGGTTAGGTTAGGTTAGGTTAGGTTAGGTTAGGTTAGGTTAGGTTAGGTTAGGTTAGGTTAGGTTAGGTTAGGTTAGGTTAGGTTAGGTTAGGTTAGGTTAGGTTAGGTTAGGTTAGGTTAGGTTAGGTTAGGTTAGGTTAGGTTAGGTTAGGTTAGGTTAGGTTAGGTTAGGTTAGGTTAGGTTAGGTTAGGTTAGGTTAGGTTAGGTTAGGTTAGGTTAGGTTAGGTTAGGTTAGGTTAGGTTAGGTTAGGTTAGGTTAGGTTAGGTTAGGTTAGGTTAGGTTAGGTTAGGTTAGGTTAGGTTAGGTTAGGATAGGTTAGGTTAGGTTAGGTTAGGTTAGGTTAGGTTAGGTTAGGTTAGGTTAGGTTAGGTTAGGTTAGGTTAGGTTAGGTTAGGTTAGGTTAGGTTAGGTTAGGTTAGGTTAGGTTAGGTTAGGTTAGGTTAGGTTAGGTTAGGTTAGGTTAGGTTAGGTTAGGTTAGGTTAGGTTAGGTTAGGTTAGGTTAGGTTAGGTTAGGTTAGGTTAGGTTAGGTTAGGTTAGGTTAGGTTAGGTTAGGTTAGGTTAGGTTAGGTTAGGTTAGGTTAGGTTAGGTTAGGTTAGGTTAGGTTAGGTTAGGTTAGGTTAGGTTAGGTTAGGTT
>CAUVWP010000039.1:0-73064 GCA_963555695.1 Dasypolia templi | reverse complement strand
TAACCTAACCTAACCGAACCTAACCTAACCTAACCTAACCTAACCTAACCTAACCTAACCTAACCTAACCTAACCTAACCTAACCTAACCTAACCTAACCTAACCTAACCTAACCTAACCTAACCTAACCTAACCTAACCTAACCTAACCTAACCTAACCTAACCTAACCTAACCTAACCTAACCTAACCTAACCTAACCTAACCTAACCTAACCTAACCTAACCTAACCTAACCTAACCTAACCTAACCTAACCTAACCTAACCTAACCTAACCTAACCTAACCTAACCTAACCTAACCTAACCTAACCTAACCTAACCTAACCTAACCTAACCTAACCTAACCTAACCTAACCTAACCTAACCTAACCTAACCTAACCTAACCTAACCTAACCTAACCTAACCTAACCTAACCTAACCTAACCTAACCTAACCTAACCTAACCTAACCTAACCTAACCTAACCTAACCTAACCTAACCTAACCTAACCTAACCTAACCTAACCTAACCTAACCTAACCTAACCTAACCTAACCTAACCTAACCTAACCTAACCTAACCTAACCTAACCTAACCTAACCTAACCTAACCTAACCTAACCTAACCTAACCTAACCTAACCTAACCTAACCTAACCTAACCTAACCTAACCTAACCTAACCTAACCTAACCTAACCTAACCTAACCTAACCTAACCTAACCTAACCTAACCTAACCTAACCTAACCTAACCTAACCTAACCTAACCTAACCTAACCTAACCTAACCTAACCTAACCTAACCTAACCTAACCTAACCTAACCTAACCTAACCTAACCTAACCTAACCTAACCTAACCTAACCTAACCTAACCTAACCTAACCTAACCTAACCTAACCTAACCTAACCTAACCTAACCTAACCTAACCTAACCTAACCTAACCTAACCTAACCTAACCTAACCTAACCTAACCTAACCTAACCTAACCTAACCTAACCTAACCTAACCTAACCTAACCTAACCTAACCTAACCTAACCTAACCTAACCTAACCTAACCTAACCTAACCTAACCTAACCTAACCTAACCTAACCTAACCTAACCTAACCTAACCTAACCTAACCTAACCTAACCTAACCTAACCTAACCTAACCTAACCTAACCTAACCTAACCTAACCTAACCTAACCTAACCTAACCTAACCTAACCTAACCTAACCTAACCTAACCTAACCTAACCTAACCTAACCTAACCTAACCTAACCTAACCTAACCTAACCTAACCTAACCTAACCTAACCTAACCTAACCTAACCTAACCTAACCTAACCTAACCTAACCTAACCTAACCTAACCTAACCTAACCTAACCTAACCTAACCTAACCTAACCTAACCTAACCTAACCTAACCTAACCTAACCTAACCTAACCTAACCTAACCTAACCTAACCTAACCTAACCTAACCTAACCTAACCTAACCTAACCTAACCTAACCTAACCTAACCTAACCTAACCTAACCTAACCTAACCTAACCTAACCTAACCTAACCTAACCTAACCTAACCTAACCTAACCTAACCTAACCTAACCTAACCTAACCTAACCTAACCTAACCTAACCTAACCTAACCTAACCTAACCTAACCTAACCTAACCTAACCTAACCTAACCTAACCTAACCTAACCTAACCTAACCTAACCTAACCTAACCTAACCTAACCTAACCTAACCTAACCTAACCTAACCTAACCTAACCTAACCTAACCTAACCTAACCTAACCTAACCTAACCTAACCTAACCTAACCTAACCTAACCTAACCTAACCTAACCTAACCTAACCTAACCTAACCTAACCTAACCTAACCTAACCTAACCTAACCTAACCTAACCTAACCTAACCTAACCTAACCTAACCTAACCTAACCTAACCTAACCTAACCTAACCTAACCTAACCTAACCTAACCTAACCTAACCTAACCTAACCTAACCTAACCTAACCTAACCTAACCTAACCTAACCTAACCTAACCTAACCTAACCTAACCTAACCTAACCTAACCTAACCTAACCTAACCTAACCTAACCTAACCTAACCTAACCTAACCTAACCTAACCAGTCTTCCGGCACCCCCCGCCGTGAACAGATCATTTTTAAGTCGCTCCGCGCTCGAAAAATCACAAAAATCGGTTTTTTACGCAAAAAGTACAAGTGTTATACCTTTTTAGAACCGCGCTGCTGAGACGCAGGTTGTTGTGAAAACAAAAGTGCAAAAAGTGCGAAATAGTGCAAGTTATTCAAGAAAAACCAACTCAGAAAAGCTTTGGAGCTCGACGCTGCTCGATTTTGAGTGGTGGCGAAAAAATCGGCAAATGCAGTTTTGTGCGGCTAGTGAATACCTATCTCTGGATACCCACCTTACAAAATTCCGATCAGGGAATCCGGAGATATAAGCAAAAAAACAAAAACCTCGTGGCACCTGGATACAGATCCCGAGGGTTCCGACTGGATCAAACTGGAAAAACTGAACTCTGTACAGACGAGGAGCTGGGAGACTACCAGAAACTGAAGAAATACATCAAGGATCACCAGGAAAATAAGGTCGGAAGTTTCACAAATTTTCAAAATTTATTCCCGGTGAAATAAGAACGGCGACATACCCTTTTTATTGACGAGAAAAATCCGGCTTCACTAGTTCTAATTGAATTTTAATTTTGGATTAAATCCATTGAGTAGTTTTTAAGATATTAAGCTTGTAAATCGATAAAAATTCGGGGGTTGGTTGTTTCAACCCCTAATAATTGTAAAAAATTTAATAATATTTCTTCAGTGCCTTAGTTAGGAAACTGTATAGTCGTTTCTTATTTAAAACTTTTATTAATCCCATAGATTTACCTTTTAGATTTAGAAATTTCCATAAACTGATTAATTACACTTAAAGATACCCCTTCAGGGCAAAATAAAATATATTTTTTGGTATTACCGGATAGGGAATATTGTCCTCTATCTTGTAAAGTTTTTAAAATCCACCCGCACTATACAGTTACATAGTTATAAGTAAAATAAGATCTACATACCTAGGCTGTCAAATTTTGGAAGTCCTCCAGGGTAGTAAATAGGTAATAAAATAAAAATAAAAAATAAGAATAGATTAAATTAGCATATATTTTAAAAATCTTAGAGACTAAAAGTAATTTTACTGAACATAAATAGTATTTATAAGATAAAACATCCTTCACAAAACTTTATCTGTATAGCTAGGGGTTGAAATTGGGAGATACACACCCCAAATCACGGGAGCACATAACTATACACCGGACCTACACCTTAACCAAAAGTTAGATTTTTCGGTGCAGGGGAACACAAAAACCAACCGCATTTGCGGCTGTGAAAAACTAACCCTCATCTTTGCGTACACCCCAAAGACATACCCCCTTAGCCGAAAAATCTGATTTATATGCGGAAGTAAAGGGCAACTCTCCCTCTCTAAGACTGTACCATCAAACCCCACGCGCCGTTGGAAGGAGAAGGATAAAAACCCCTGGAGGGAAACTAGTCCTCAAGACATATTTGAAAAATTATCGTTGTGACTAAAAGTTGGTTCACCAACCGGGGACTGAACCCAGGACTTTTAAAAACCTTAAAACGGGCATAACTCGGAAACGGAGCTAGTTAGCCCGATTTTGACACCGACCTTGTATATACTATACAGAGTATAGTATATACTGTAACACTCCCAGTGCCACCCTCTATCGATTCCCCCCCCTTATTTAAATAATTAAATAATTTATTGACTCCTCCCCCATACAATCACCCTCTGTGGCCCTCAGCCTTACGAACATCGTATAAGTCCCAAATGCCCCCTATTAAATCAAATTAATTAATTGAAATCTATTTAATTCGCCCCCTTAGAACCCCCTTTAAATTAGTGTTTAATAACAAATTAATTTTATTGTCCCCCTTTTAAATTATTATTTACAATTAATCCCCCTTAAACTCATTAATCCTACTCTATTGTCCCTTATATTATAATACCTCTATTCGTCCCCCCAGAACCCCCTTTTAACTTATTTACTTAACCAATCCTTAGTATATTGCCCCCTCTTAAAATTTTAATTTTAAATTTATTAGCCTTCCAGACTCCCCTAAATTTACCTATTTATTAAATTTTGGATTACTGCCCCTCTTAATATTAATTAACTTAGCCCCCCCTTGTAACTTATTATATATTTAATTTTAGGTTAAATTGCCCCCTTCTATTGTTTAAACCTATACCCCCCCTCTAATTTATTTACTTAATTAAATCTCAATTAATTTTATTGCCCCCCTTTTAATTATTATTTTAAATTTAGACCCCCCTTTTATTTTGTTATTTAACAAAATCTTAGTTTATTGTCCCCTTTTCATTAACAATTAATTTGCTAGACCCTCCTTTAATATATTTATATAAATAAAATTTTAATTATTTGCCCCCTCTCTATTATAAGTTTCACTTGCCGCTTAGACCCCCTCTCTAATTTATTTATTTAAACAAAATCTCCGATTATTGCCCCCCTTTAAAATTAACAAAAATTTTAAAGTAATTAATATCTTCATAATCCGTCCTATTCTAAATATATTTAAATTAAATTATTTGATAAATAAATAAAAAGTCTATTTCTACGCGCCCCCCAAATTTTTTTTTATATAAATCCCCGTATATTAGCCCCCCTCAAAAAAAAAAAAAAAAAAAAAATTATTTTACTAGCCCACCAGACTCCCCTAAATTTTCTTATAAATTAAATTCTAGTTTATTTATTTAAATTTAGCCCCCCCCCAATTCAATACTTAATAAAATTTTAGCTTAAATCAACCCCCTCTATTGTTTAAACTTATACCCCCCCTCTAATTTACCTATTTAATTAAATCTTAATTAATTTTATTGCCCCCCTTTTATAATTATCTTAAATTTAGACCCTCCTTTTAATTTGTTAATTAACATAAGCTTGGTTTATTGTCCCCTTTGTAACAATTAATTTGCTAGACCCCCCCTTTAATATAATTATTTAAATATTTTTTTTTCTTTTTTAATTATTTGCCCCCTCTCTATTATAAGTTTCACTAGCCGCTTAGACCCCCTCTCTAATTTATATATTTAACAAAATTGTCGATTATTGCCCCCCTTTAAAATTAACGAAAATTTTAAAACTAATTAATATTTACATAAATATACTTTATATAATTAAATAAACATTTGATAAATAAATAAATAAATAAAAAGTCTATTTCTACACGCCCCCCAAAAAACTTTTAAATCCACATATATCCGAAACGGCTGGGAATATCCAAATTCTGAGCAAATTTCCCCCCCCCTCTTAGTACTCCCCGCCTGAATTAGTACCTAGTTTCATATAGACCCCCTAGACCCCCTTTTTGACCCCTTTCTGTTTGACCCCCAAAATTTTTTATTTGGCAGTATATTTACTTATATATATTGAAACCCCATCCCTCGTATTCCTTCCCCCCCCACCTTTCAGCGTTACCTCACCCCCCGCGTCCTAACTCTGGAACCAGAGGTCGTAGACCGACCGAGTTTGGGGTCTTTGAAATCGGGAGGAAAAGATCTCTAAATTGGGTCCGACAAAAACTCGGAAACGCTATTAACTAATATAATTTAATTTATTTAATATATTAAATAGGTTGGTAACTTGGAGTGTTTCGACGAATCTGTCAGATAAGGGAGATTCATTAGGATTAGACTTAGACTAGGCTTTTTTGAGCAACAATTAGATCTAGGACAATTAAATTATTAGGGCCAGATAACTTGCGGCCAGGAGACGCACACTGAGTGTTCCTCAGCTTATTACTTTTAAATTTTGTCATATTATATCATCTTGACTGCTACTTTGATAGCATCACTTTTATTGACGCACGTACCGCGAGCTTGAGTCAGGGATCACATTACATTATACAGTTACACCAAACTTCACACTTTACACTTGTACAATACACACTACGCATCTTTTGCCACGTTGATTGGGATACTTCTGTGACAATCCCCTCTATACAGGGATACAGAACATCACCTCATTAACCTACTGTACATGAACAATACTTTCACCATCACACCATCAAGCAACGACATGTACCGTACGCCCGCAAAGAAGGACGTGAGCTCGCCGAGCTCCAAAGGCTCACCACACTCATCGGAGAAGGCAGGACCCTCGCTTCCTAGTGTGAGAAGAAGCATCGGGGAATGGGAGGCCGGGAAAGGCGAGCCTCAGACACAGTCCCCATTAAGCCCTAACCTAAGCTCAAAGCGAGACACTACACCTCAGCCAACCACCAGCACCGCAGCACCTCCAAGGCGACCGAAGTCAAAATACCCCACCATCCTAGCGGAGGCAAGAGCATGCCACGACAAGGCAATGCTTCACCTCGGCAACTCGCGTAACCTCAAAACTGAAATCAAATTGGAGGTCACTGCGGCAATAGGAAGGCTATACCAGCTGGCAAAAGAGGCAGACAAGGGCAAGGGTGAACACAACCAACAGAGGGTGGATGTGGGTCAGAAGGACAAAGGAAAGGGAGATGAAATAGAGAGCATCACCTGGTTGCGCTCTGCACTAGAAGAGCAAACTTCGATAGTGAAGGAGGGCAACCAGATGATAAAACAGCTGCAAGTTGCCATGAAGGAACAGAGAGAGGCACAAGAAGCACGCGACAGAGACGGACGCAGTGACGGGAGTATCCTGAAGGAAATCCGAGCGCTCGAAGAGACCACTAAAGAAATGGGAAAAATGGTCACCGAGATAAAGCAGAGAGCTCCTACCTACGCGGAGGCCCTGACCGCACCCCAAAATACCTGGGGTCACAAGCCAAAGCACTCCGTCATTGTGTCGTCTGATGTCACAATGGACACCAGTGCAGAAGTTGTGGGAAGGGTAAAGGAGGTTTTGGACGCGAAGAAGAGTGGCTTACAGATCGAGAGAGTCCGAAAAGTCAAAGACAAGAGGGTCATCTTGAGTTTTAATAACAGGGAGGAAATGGCAAAGACAACAGCTCAACTCAAAAATGACAAACACCTAAAAGTAGAAGAAGCGAAAAACCGGGACCCACTTGTTATCATCAGAGACCTCTTGTCCTACAACAGCGACGAGGACATCCTGACTGCCCTTAGAGTCCAAAACGCCCGCCTGCAGGAGGGCCTGACGGCTGAGGAGGCGATGGCCACGGTGAAGTACCGGAGGAGGGCACGGAACTCTTTAGAGAACCATGTCGTTCTGCAGGTGACACCGAAGATGTGGCAGAGACTCACAACGGCTGGCAGAGTCTTCATCGACCTTCAGTACGTCAGAGTTCAGGACCAGACGCCGTTAGTACAATGTACGAAGTGCTTGGCTTATGGACATGGCCGAAAGCTATGTACAGAGCCTGCGGATCTTTGCAACTATTGCGGAGGACCACACCACAAGGCCGAATGTACCAGGCTGGCAACGGGTGACAGGCCGACGTGCAAAAACTGCACTAAAGAGAAGAACGAAGATACCGACCACACAGTCTATAGCCAGGAATGCCCGGTGCGCAAAAAATGGGACGCATTGGCGCGAGCCGCAATAGCATATTGCTAAGGTGGTCCCGGGGGATACAGGAACAGCAGCTACCCTTACCTACACCGCCGTGCAAGCAAACCTCCAACGCAAACAACTGGCTACCAACGAACTCATGCTCGAGGCTAATAAGCGCAAAATAACTGTCGCATTGGTTCAGGAGCCGTATGTGGGAAGCGTGAAGGCAATGAAGTCGTACGGGGGGGCCAGAGTCTTCCAGAACTCGGACTTCGGCGGGGGCACTGTAAAGGCAGCGATAGTCGTGTTCAACCAGGACATCGACGTCATACAGTGCCCCAAATTCACCACCAACAACATCGTGGTGGTGAAGCTGCGAACGAGGGCATGGGAGATTCTCGCTATCTCGTACTACTTTGAGCCTGACCAACCCATTGGGCCATACCTGGACCATTTAACAGCCGTAATGAAAGAGCTAAAGCCCAGTAAAGCCATCATTGGAGGGGACGCTAATGCCAAAAGTGTGTGGTGGGGAAGTAGTGCCATAGACGACAGAGGTGACGAACTGGCGGGAATGATCGGCGAGCTAGACCTTCAGGTACTAAACTGCGGTAATAAACCCACCTTTGATACCATTAGAGGCGGACGCAGGTTTACCAGCCACGTGGACGTAACTTTGTGTACAGAGGATCTTCTCGACCTGGTAGAGGAATGGACGGTCGCCGAAGACCTGACGAGCTCGGACCACAACGGCATAATCATAAAAATTAGATTGGAAAAAGGGAAGGGTATAAATATAAAAAGAACAACTAGAAAATTCAATACTAAAAAGGCTAATTGGGAACTTTTTAATGAAAAAATGGACCAATTAAAAATAGATAATGAAATTAATAAAACACAAATAGAACTTATAAGTGATAGAGAAAGTTTAGACAAAACAATTGAAAAATACACAGAAATTATAACCAAAGCATGTAACGAAGCAATACCAAACAAAAAAGAAAACCAGACACTTACTTTGCCGTGGTGGTCCGAAGAACTTGAAGCAATGAAGCACGCAGTCGCTACCAGGAAGAGAAGAATCCGATGCGCAGCGCCGTCACGAAGAGAGGGGGTGATCGCGTTGTACCTGAAGGAGAAAGAAGAGTACGAAATGCAAGTTAACAAGCGCTCCACAGAGAGCTGGAAGGGATTTTGTCAGAAACAGGATAGGGAAGGGGTTTGGGAGGGAATTTATAGGGTCATAAAGAACACCACAAAACGGCAAGAAGATCTGCCGCTGGTGTGGAATGGTAAGGAAGCAGGCCAGGAAGGATCAGCGAGAGTACTGGCAGAAGCCTTCTACCCAGAGGACACAGAGGAGGAAGATAGCCCAGACCATCGTCGAATCAGAACTCTTGCTGACCGAGTAAACGACTGGAGTCATGGTGAGCTCCATGACCCGGAGTTTACGACGGAGGAGCTCAGGTTCGCGATGGAGAGCTTCAATCCGAAAAAGGCACCTGGAGTAGACGGCTTCACAGCCGACATCTGCCAGCGAGTGATTTCGCAGGACGCGGAAATGCACCTGGCATTGTATAACAAATGCTGGCAGCTGACGCACTTCCCCACATCGTGGAAAGAGGCCATCGTGGTGGTGTTGCGTAAACCGGGTAAGGACAACTACACCAGTCCAAAGTCCTATAGGCCAATTGGACTATTACCGGTAATGGGTAAAATTCTGGAAAAAATGATGGTAAGAAGGCTAGTTTGGTACCTGGTGCCCAAGATAAGCCCCCGCCAGTATGGCTTCATGCCACAGCGAAGCACGGAAGACTCACTCTATGACCTGATAGCACACGTGAGAGGCAAACTCGGAGAGAGGAAGCTCATCACTATGGTCTCACTGGACATAGAGGGAGCCTTCGACAGTGCGTGGTGGCCGGCCATAAAAGTCCGACTGGCGGAGGAAGAGTGCCCTGCGAATCTCAGGAGGATGATAGCCAGCTACCTAAGCGACCGCAAGGTCCGGGTAAGGTATGCTGGCCATGAGTTCGCAAAACGCACCAACAAAGGGTGTGTACAGGGATCAATAGGCGGCCCTATATTCTGGAATCTCCTATTGAACCCATTACTGGAAAGTCTTACACAGCGTGGAGACTACTGTCAGGCCTTTGCGGATGATGTGGTACTCGTGTTTTCGGGGGAGACAGCCCGGGAAATCCAAGGACAGGCCAATGCCGCTCTGGAACATGTTCGGAGGTGGGGTGTCATGAATAAGCTCAGGTTCGCGCCGCACAAAACTTGCGCGATGGTAATAACCAGAAAACTTAAATATGACACGCCACACCTGACCATGGGGGGGATCGACATTGGAATGTCCTCGGAAATTAAGATATTGGGACTCACAGTGGACGCCAAGTTGACCTTTAATAGCCATACGGCTAACGTCTGCAAAAAGGCACTTGGCGTCTACAACCAGCTGTCGAGAGCCGCCAAGGTGAGCTGGGGTCTTCACCCGGAGATAGTCCGCATTATTTACACCGCTACGGTAGAGCCCATCATAACGTACGCGGCTGGCGCCTGGTCCTCAGCATCCAAAAAGTTGGGCGTTCAACGCCACCTAAATGCTGTCCAGAGGGGCTTCGCCCAAAAACTATGTGGGGCGTATCGTACGGCCTCTCTTCATTCAGCGCTGGTACTGGCTGGAATATTGCCACTTGACCTCCGCATACAAGAGGCAGCCGCCCTGTATGAGGCGAGGAGAGGGGTATCCCGGCCAGAGCTAGTAGACAGAGAAGTGGAACGAAGGGTCGATACTTCAAGAACACCTCACCCGGGGAAGCATAAAGCGATAAGCTTCGTGAGCCTCGTAGACCAGGAGCAAGTAGAGATACACAACAACCAGGCAATCCGGATATTTACTGATGGCAGCCGAATAGAGGGAAAGGTTGGAGCAGCGCTCACCTTGTGGGATAGAGCAGCAGAGCTGAAGACCCAAAAACTCAAGCTTGCTCAATATTGTACGGTATACCAGGCGGAACTTCTCGCGATATGCCGAGCCACAGAGGAGATCAAGCGGAGAAGCGAGGAGAGCTATGGGATCTACAGCGACTCGAGATCGGCCCTGGAGACCATAGTAAACCTCTGCACAACGCACCCCCTGGCAGTGGAGACCCGCAGGAACCTAGGAGCCATTGAAGACCAGAACAAAGCTGTTACCTTGTTCTGGATCAAGGCACACGCGGGCCTTGCGGGAAACGAAAGGGCGGACGAGCTGGCGAAAGATGCAGCGCTGAAGCTAAAGACGAAGCCAGACTACAGCCTATGCCCTGTCTCATTCATCAAGCGGCAGATCCGAAAGGTGTCGATTGATGAATGGAACAGACGCTACAAGGAGAGCGCCAGAGCAAAAGTTACTAAGACATTCTTTCCCGACGTAACTGTGTCCTATAAAATAGTTCGACAATTAATCCCAACCAACATCACTACACAAGTACTAACGGGGCACGGTGGATTCTCGGAGTACCTGAACCGATTCAGGTGCAAAGAGGACCCATCGTGCACTTGCCAACCTGGAACACCCGAAACGGTCGAACATATAATGACCGAGTGCCCGATCTACGATCTAAAAAGATTCGAAGTTGAGAATAAGTTAGGGTGCAGAATGATTGCGGAAAACTTTCCATATCTTATAGCCAGTAGAAGACATAGGGAAACTTTCATGAAATACTTGGTGGAAATTGCAAATCAGGTCATTAATAGGAACAAGGTATAATAAATTTATGCTAAAAATGTATTAGTGTAATATATTGATTAGCATATAAAGAAATAAGTGTTAACAAATAAAGTAAGATGTTGAAAACTAAGGTATATGATTAAGTGGATGATGACAAATGTAAAGGTACAATTAAGAAATGTTGTATCCCATCTGGAACTATAATTGTAATTTTTGTGTTAGAATAAGAAAGTAGTCTATAAGAAAGATGTTGTTATCCCATCTAGAAATATCATAAATTGTATTAGAATAAGAGATATGTGTAAAATAATAAAGCTACTTGTGTCTTGAGCCAATAATAAAATGTACAGGCAACCGCTCGACAGATTATAATAAAGAAATCCCAGTAGTATATCCCACCCAACGCTTACGAAGGTCCCTAATTATGTTAGGGGTTAGCTCGCGGGCCGGGCCTTGCGCCCGGACAGGAAAAAAAAAAAAAAAAAAAAAAAACCTAACCTAACCTAACCTTAATACGATAAGAAATAAATATAAACAAGTAGAATAAGAAATGATGTCTATATGATATATTGTATATATATTAGGATAGCCATTATGATAATAGTAAAAAGTAAGAAACAGATGTAGAAAAAATTTGGATACTAGCATAGCTCGAAAAACGGAGAAAAAAAGGAAAATAATTTTCAAGCAAATACAAAAAGATAACTATTCCTAAAACGGGACAGACAAAAATAAAACAAAAATAAATAACGACTATAAACTGAACACATGGAAAACAAAGGGCTCTGATCACGTCAGAGGGACACTGAGCAATGGCAGGAGTGTGGTTTTAGCCGGTAAGAGTCCGGCACTGCCCAGACTGGCTCACAAGTGAGGCAGTCTGGGCGTCCATGAGGATTTCCCACTCCTGCCCAAAAAAAAAAAAAAAAAAAAAAAAAAACCTAACCTAACCTAACCTAACCTAACCTAACCTAACCTAACCTAACCTAACCTAACCAGTTCCCCCCCAGCCCTCGCGGTGGTCGGATCGTTTTTAGAGTCGCTCCGTGCTTAAAAATTAAAAAAGTGGTAAAAAGTGCTCGGATTCCAACGATTTAAGTGTTGTTGGATAGAGGAAATTTGCTCTGACCCTCACAAGTGAAAATCACAAACTAAAGTGCAGTGTAGTGCAGTGCAATTACTGAAAAACCCTCTTTTTAGAGGTTAAGTTTTTTAAATCAGAACAATTGATGCATTTGCGGCGGAACGAGAGTGGTGACCCCAAGTTTTTCCTTTGAAATTCATAGTGGAATAACCCCGCCTCTGTTCCGGACCACACTGAAGAATTTTTGATCCAGTAATTCCAGAGTTATTCTGAAAAAACAAAAAACCACATGGTCTGAAAAACCCTAACGCGACACGGCAGCTGCTCGAAACTTTGCAGTTCGTAAGAGGTACCTGGGAGAAGAAGATACCTGCAAGTAAAATATTTTTAAATTGCATACCTTTGGCATAATATTTAATTCAAAATCAGAAGTTTGGACACCTGTAACCTCTGAAAAAATTGAAAATTCTAAATTTTTCAACTGCTATCTTTTGCGCGCTTACTAGAAGAAGACATCCTGAAGAAACAAAAATTTTAACTCTTTTAGGTTTAATGTAGTAATTAAAAAACCGTTTAAATAACATATTCATAAATTTATATAGATAAAAACAAATATTTTTAAATTTTTATTTAGTTCTGTGTAGAGGCACTTTTGCCCATAATTTAGTAATTTTTTCCTGAATTTTCCGATTTTTTGTTCTAAAGATATTCAATTTTTTACGAATTTTTGCAATAAAATAGAAATTAATAGAAAAAATCAAACTTTTTCATCAGGATTGACTTTTTTATATGTAATGTAAATAGTTTAAGCCCAAAGTTGCCCCCAATAAGTGTAGATTTGACGAGAATAGCTTTTTTCAGCCATCTTGGTTTTGGTGGTTGTTAAACAAAACTAAAGATATCTCCGAAGCTGTTGGGCGCAGAATTTCCGGATTTCCATAGTATTAGGCGGGGCACTTGTGGGAAAAAATTGTTTTTACTTTCAGGCGTTTTTCAGGCCTGAAAGTTTTTAGCCCTGAAACCAATTTTAGTAAATAGGGGGGGTCAGGCCAGGATCAGCATTCAAAACCGCAGCTCTCTCCGACGAGCGGTTACGGAGTCACAGCCATTTAAAGTTGGCATTTGACAGCTGGGCGGCCATCTTGGAAAACTTTGACCCTGCATGACTCCGGACTCGTTGGTCGTAGGGAGTTGCCGTTTTCACTTTGTTGTTCTGGGGGACAATCTCTGTCCGGCAATATAGCTTTCAGGAGTTTAGGGGCTTGAAAGTTTCAGGATCCTGAAAACCAACTTGCATAAAGGGGCGGGTCGAGCTGAGCCAGAAAAGTCCAAACTCGGGTGTTCTGCGACTGGCAGAGGCGGAGATATCACCTGTCAAAGATTGACTTTGACAGCTGAGCCGCCATTTTTGTTAAATCTTAAACAGCTATATCTCCGCAACTGGGGGTCGTAGAGCGACCGGATTTGCTTTGGGGTGACAGGCTAGCATCAGCCTTGCTGTAGGGTCGACTTTCAGGCGTTTTCAGCAATAAAATATTTTTCAGCCTGAAAGTTATCTCATTGTGTGGAGCTCGTCGGGCTCGATAAGATAAACCCAAGCACGGGGTGATTCGATCGAGTGGTTGCGGAGCTATCGAGCTGTAACCACATTCTGTCCGCCATTTTGAGCAGCAACCAGAATATTTGAACTCTGATTGCTCCGGAACCCTTAGAGCTGGATATTTCGAGTTTGGGGTCGTTGAATTGGGCTTGGCGGGCTCTATCCATTGATCTTATCAGATAGGCTCTACATAGAGTTACTTTTCGAGAAAATAACAAAATAGGTTATTTGACAACCAATATTGACACTTGGAATTATAAGGAGCCCTAAATAATATTCCAGAATCCTGTAACCCTAGAAGGAGCTCTTGTGGCGACAGAGTTACAACTTTTATTGTAACTCTACTATAGTTTTTAAGATTTTTCTGTGCGGTTTTGTTTTATATTTGACTATTTTTATTATCTTATCGTCCCTATTGACGCTTTTATTGTTATCTTTTATTTTATACATATATTTTGACGCATACCTCCAAACATGTTTAGGACACCGATGAAAGCGGCTGATGGCGAAAAGTCACCATCTAACCCTGGGGCATTTACCCCTCCAAATGTAAGACGCAGCATAGGAGAGTGGGAGGCCGCAAACAGCAGCCCCCCTCCCTCCGCAACTGAAAAGACGTCGCAGGCTGGCCCTGTAAAAAATAAAATTAAACCTGCTTTGATGCAGGAAAACAAAACAGCGATCATAACGAGGAAGTCCATTGATACCAACTCACCGCCAAAAATTAAATACGCAGACAGAACAGCGGAGGCTAGAGCCTGCCTAACAAAGGCCAAATTACACCTCAACAGCTCCAAAAATATCAAAAAAGAGATTAAGACCAGTATCACTGAAGCTACGGAGCGACTTTATCAATTGGTAAAGGAAGCCGAGTTGGAGCTAAAAACGTCTAAGCAAAAAATTACCAAGGAGGGGCCTGTTAAGACAGATCTGGAATCAGTAGCCACAAAACAAACTTCTCCAGAAAGCATAGACACGAAAAACATTATGACAAAAATGGAGCAACATACGAACCTCCTAGTTGAGACCAACAAGAAAATAGAGGAGCTAAAGGTGACCATTGACTACCAGAGAGAACTCCTGGAGAAGACCACCTATGCGAGTGTGGCTGCTAGTCAGGGCGTAAAGTCACTGCCAACGCGCAGCACTTTGCATTCGGTTGTGGTCACGTCCAAGGACGAGACAGAAACAGGCGAAGAAGTTCTTAGCAGGGTAAGAAAAGCAGTAGACGCCAAGGACGGGTGGATTAAGGTTGAAAAGGTGAGGAAGGCCAAAGATAGAAAAATAATAATAGGATTGGAAACCAAAGAGGAAAGGAACAAGATCAGGGAACGACTTGAAAAGGAAGGAGTTGACCTCACTGTCGAGGACGTTAAAAACAAGGACCCGCTTCTGATCCTAAAGAACGTCCTAGTGGTAAACACTGACGAGGACGTCCTTAGGGCGTTAAGGAATCAGAACCAGGGTGTTTTTAACGGTCTCGACAAGGAGGAAAACAGAGTAGAGGTCAAGTATAGAAGAAGGACACGAAACCCCCATATTGGCCACGTCATCATCAGCGTCTCGCCCACCATCTGGCGACGAGCAATGGAAGTCGGGACCGTGCACATGGATCTTCAGCGAATAAGGGTCGAAGATCAGACCCCGCTGGTCCAATGCACTCGCTGCCTAGGCTTTGGACACGGAAAGCGGTTCTGTAAAGAGCCAGCAGACCTGTGCAGCCACTGTGGCGGTCCTCACATGAGACCAGAGTGCCCGGACTGGCTTTCCAACTCACCACCCGCTTGCCGAAATTGTACTAAGGCCAAAATGGAGCACAGTGCGCAGCACAACGCGTTCAGCCATGACTGCCCGGTACGCAAGAAATGGGATGAAGTGGCCAGGTCAACCGTAGCATACTGCTAAGGGCACCACTACAGAAAATACCCCCTATGAAGCAATACAAGCTAACCTCCAACGCAAGAAGCTAGCGACGAATGAGCTTTTAACAGAAGCTACTAAGCGCGGAACCGCAGTGGCACTGTTACAGGAACCGTACGTGGCCGGAGCGAAAGTCATGAGGAGTCACAGGGGCGTTAGAATCTTCCAGAACACTGAAACAGGAGAAGGCACTGTCAAAGCGGCAATAGCCGTTTTCAACAACGACTTTACAGTCAAGCAGTACCCAAAACTTACCACGAATAACATCTGTGTGGTAGGAATCCAGACCAGTGCCTGGGAGATCACGTTTGTCTCCTTTTACTTCGAGCCAGACCAGCCTATCGAGCCCTACTTAGAACACCTAAAACAAATAGAGCTCGTGGTCGGTTCCAAAAACCTTATCGTTGGAGGGGACGCCAATGCCAAAAGCACATGGTGGGGCAGCCCGATGGCTGACCATAGGGGAGAAGAAATGGTAGGAACTCTCGGTGAGCTAAACCTAAACATATTGAACATGGGGGAAATTCCGACCTTCGACACTATCCGAGGAGGAAAACGGTACAGTAGCCACGTGGACATTACCGCCTGCTCCAATGATATCTTGGACCTAATAGACGACTGGAGAGTCGACGAAGGACTCACGAGCTCGGATCACAACGGCATTACTTTTAAAATCCTCTTGCAAAAATCCAAGGGCATTAAGGTCGAGAGAACAACCAGGAAATATAACACCAAAAAAGCAAATTGGTCCAAATTTCATGAGAAGTTTGGCCAATTAAAAATAGATTTTAAATTCACAGCAGCCGAAATCGATAAAATCCAAGATTTAGAACAAATTGATAAAGTAACCGATAACCTCACAAAAGCCATAGACGAAGCATGTAACCAAACAATACCGACCAAAAAAGTCAAAGAGGAGTTCACCTTGCCGTGGTGGTCCGAGAGACTCGTTGAGATGAAGAAAACCGTCGCTACCATGAAGCGGAGGATCCGCTGTGCCGCTCAAGTCCGGAAGTCGAAGGTCATAGAAGAGTACCTAAAACAGAAAGAAGAATATGAGTTAGAAGCTGCCAAAGCTCAGACCGAGAGTTGGAAGGAATTCTGCGGGAGACAGGATAGGGAGGGGGTTTGGGAAGGGATTTATAGGGTGATTGGTAGGACGCAACGTAGAGAGGAGGACCTGCCGTTGGAAAGGAATGGTGATGTGCTGGATCGAAAGGGCTCTGTGAAGTTTCTAGCGGAGACATTTTACCCAGAAGACCATGTAGAATGTGACAACGCTCATCATCGATCCATTAGAATTAAAGCCGACAACGTAAACTCTGGCGAACAAAGTGATCTTTGCGACCCACCGTTTACAATGGCAGAATTGAAGAACTCAATGGATTCTTTCAACCCGAAAAAGGCACCGGGTTCTGACGGCTTTACCGCCGACATATGTTGTCATGCCATCGGCAACGACCCGGAGGTATTCCTAATGTTCCTGAACAAATGCCTAGAATGCCACCACTTCCCCACTGCCTGGAAGGAGGCAACAGTCGTCATATTGAGGAAACCGGGAAAAAGCAATTACTCCACTCCCAAATCATATAGGCCGATTGGGCTATTGCCTATATTAGGGAAAATACTCGAGAAGATGCTAGTGGCCCGCCTAAAGTTCCACCTTTTACCAAGGATGAGTACCCGTCAGTACGGATTCATGCCACAAAGGAGCACCGAGGACTCCCTCTATGCTTTAATGGAGCATGTCAATAAAAAACTTGCGGAAAAAAGGATAGTTACGCTCGTATCCTTAGACATAGAGGGAGCATTCGATAGCGCCTGGTGGCCAGCGATAAGAGTCCGTCTGGCGGAGGAAGAGTGTCCAATTAATCTTAGACGGGTCATGGACAGCTACCTCACAAACCGAAAAGTCTCAATCAGGTACGGTGGGGAAGTATTCGACAAGGGAACAAATAAGGGCTGTGTTCAGGGCTCGATTGGTGGCCCTATATTATGGAACTTGCTCCTAGACCCTCTCCTAAAAGCTGTGGAGGAAAGGGGAAACTACATACAGGCGTTTGCGGATGATGTCCTCCTAGTTTTTGATGGAGAGACCGCACTTGAGGTGGAGGAATGTGCCAATGCCGCTCTCGGCCACGTTCTGGCGTGGGGTGTCGAAAACAAACTAAAATTTGCACCACACAAAACCACTGCTATGGTGATAACCAAAAAGTTGAAATACGACACACCACGCCTGAGCATGGGGGGGATCGACATAGGCATGTCCAAAGAAATAAAGCTTCTGGGTGTAACCATCGACCAAAAACTGACCTTCAACACCCACGTCTCACTAGTATGCAAGAAGGCAATCGGCATATACAAACAGCTTTGTAGAGCCGCAAAGGTCAGTTGGGGGCTTCACCCAGAAGTAATTCGGATATTGTATGTGGCAACTGTTGAGCCCATAATACTTTACGCTGCAAGCGTCTGGGCGTCAGCTGCTAAAAAGTTGGGCATCAGGAAACAACTTGGGACCGTCCAGCGCGGTATCGCACAGAAAATGTGTAAGGCATACCGCACGGTCTCCCTGAACTCAGCACTAGTGCTATCTGGAATTCTCCCTCTTGACCTCCGAGTTCTTGAGGCGGCCTCATTGTACGAGGCCAAAAGGGGGGCGCCCCAGGTAGCACTGGGAGACAGGGAGGTCGAGCGGATGTCCTCTGCAATTGACGATCCCCATCCCGCGGCACGCGACATCTTGCAGTTCAACAGCCTGGTAGACCAAGAACAACTGGACAACAACAGCAACTTTGACGTACGCATATTTACGGACGGGAGTAAGATAGGAGGAGGGGTCGGCGCTTCACTGTCCATATGGAACGGTGAGGCTGAGACCAGAGCCCTCAAACTTGCTCTTTCAAAATACTGCACAGTCTACCAGGCTGAACTCCTGGCAATAGCTAGGGCGACTAGGGAGATAACTAAACTTAAGGCATCTTCTTTTGGAGTTTTCAGCGACTCAATGGCGGCTCTTCAAACAGTCACAAATACTGGTTCGCGCCACCCTCTTGCCGTTGAAGCTAGGGATAACATAAAATCTGCATCCCGCCAGAACAAGGTGGTTAACTTGTTCTGGGTCAAAGCTCACGTAGGGCTGATGGGGAATGAAAGGGCCGACCAACTAGCAAAAGAGGCCGCTGAGAACTCCAAAAGAAAACCTGACTACGATCGGTGTCCGACCTCATTCGTCAAGCGAAGCATACGCATGACGACGCTCGATGAATGGAGCCGCAGATATGATGTCAGTGACACTGCATCTGTGACAAAGTTATTCTTCCCGGATGTGCGGCTAGCCTACGCTGTAACTCGCGGGATTGGAACAAACGGCCTAAATACTCAAATAATGACCGGGCACGGTGGATTCTCCGAATACTTGAACCGCTTCAAGTGCAAGGAGAGTCCATCGTGCATCTGCGACCCGGATGTAAGCGAAACAGTTCCACACATACTATTCGAATGCCCGCAATTTGCAAAACACCGATATAACGTCGAGAATGAATTGGGCACAGAAGTAACACCGAACAATGTAAAGGAGATTATAAAAAGTAAAAGAGTACAAATATTTTTGAACTACTGTAGATGCGTTGCAAAAATTGTCATTGATCGAAACAAAACCGCATAGGAAAATATGCTATCATAATATAGTATGATATATTAGTGACTAGCATAGAAATTAAAATATGTAAAATAGTAAAGCAAAAATAGAAAATAAATACGATATGTTAAAATAGAAATAAGCTTGAATAAATGTATGTATTAAGAGCAAAAATTCAAACTGCTCCCCTCTTTGTAAATTAAGCATAAGAATAGATATATAAGATATAAATAATAAGAAACCGAAACTGTTAATATAAGACTAGTAAATATTGTAAATAGACGTAAGATACATGAAGTGTAATTTTAAAGAAAACTGCAAAATAAAAACTGCCTCCCCGTTTTTCTGTTATACCCGGATTAAAGAAATAAAGAGAAAGTAGAGAAATAGAAAAGAGAATAGTTGGGAAACCCACCCAAATGACGTAAATGAGGGATGAATGTAAGAAAGACCCAGAATGAAGAATGAAAGTACGAGAAGCATACTAGCGAGAACTGGAATAAATGTAAAACATAGGCAAAGACAGGCATAGGCTCCGATTATGTTGGAGGTAGAAGTTTAAAAAAAAAAAAAAAAAAAAAAAAAAAAAAAAAAAAAAAAAAAAAAAAAAAAAAAAAAAAACCTAACCTAACCTAACCTAACCTAACCTAACCTAACCTAACCTAACCTAACCTAACCTAACCTAACCTAACCTAACCTAACCTAACCTAACCTAACCTAACCTAACCTAACCTAACCTAACCTTTTTTTTTTTTTTTTTTTTTTTTTTTTTTTTTTTTTTTTTTTTTTTTTTTTTTGCGCTGGGAAAAAATGCATTACGCATACCCTCCCATTGGGGGAATGGGGGGCTATGTGGGACTCCCCGGTCTGACCCGGTATACCCACTAAAACAACCCAGCGGCACTCCCGCCTCGTCTTGAGTGGAGGGGACTGGGAGATTGGCGCAGCCTGTACGTCCAGTCCTCCTCCGACGACCGTCCGCCTTTAAGGCAGACGCTTTACGCCCTCCCCGTGTGGGGAGGGCCGGGAATGTCCGACGAAGGTGATGACGGGTGCAATGCGGGCGGAGGCGCCCCCGCGCCTGTCGCCCGCCTGTCACCACCATGAGGAGGGAGGGGACGACGCCCTCTCCGACCTCTTCTTCGTCTCCGGAGCGGCGCAGCGAGAGGATCGTCCTCCCGCTCGCGCTCCGCCGCCTCCTTTTGCGAAATAACGTCCTCGCAAAAGGAGGCGACATCTGCCCAGGCCTCCTCGCTCTCCAGCATGGAGCTGACCACGCCGGGGAGCGAGAGGTCCCGCCCGACCACCGCGGTCAGACTGCGGCGCAGCTCTGACCAGGCGGGGCACACCTCTAGGGTGTGCTGTGCCGTGTCCTCCGGCGCACCGCATTCATGGCACGCCGGAGTCTCCTCCCTCCCGATCCGGTGCAGGTGCGATCCAAAACAGCCATGGCCGGACAACACCTGCACCAGACGGAATGAGAGGAAACCGTGAGACCGCTCGAGCCAGTCTCGCAGAACTGGACCTAGCGCGTCCAAAGTTCGCCGTCCGAACGTAGCGGCTGCGAGGTCCTCCGTCCAATGGAGGACGATTGCGTCCTTCGCCTCTTGCCGCACGGCCTCCCGCTCCTCCGCGACGGGGCGCTCCCCGAGCGCTTTTCGCCGCGCCGTCCACTCGTACACTCTGGCGAGCACCCATGCCTCCAACTCCCAAGGAGGGGTGCCAGCCAGAGCGCATGCCGCCGAAAAGCCCACCGAGCGGTAGGCCCTCGCCACCCGCAGTGCAATGGCCCTTTGGGGCCTGCGGATCGCCGTTGCGTTCTCCCGCCTGTGCAGGGAGTCCGCCCAGATAGGGGCCCCATATAGGGCCATACTCCGCAGGATGCCGGCATACAATCGCCGGCACTGCGCATTGGGCCCCCCCAGGTTCGGGAGGAGCCACGAGAGAGCGTCCGCGGCTTTCAGCAGGCGCGTTGACAGCCCGCTGAAATGCGGGCCAAAACGCCACCTGCTGTCCAGCACCAGGCCCAGATATTTGATCTGGGTCTGGACCCCGATCCTGACGCCCTCCACAACTATGTGGGCGTCGGGAGGGCAGCGCTGCCGAGGCCCGTGAAAGAAAACAGCCTCGGTCTTGTGCAGCGCCACCTTCAATCCCAGGCGGCGGATCCTCCCTGCAACCAAGGATCCGCCAGCCGAGGCCAGACAGGCCGCCTCCCTGTAGTTCCTCCCCCGGGCAACGAGGAGAGTGTCATCCGCGTAACAAATGACGCTCGTGCCCTGGAGGAGGGCTCCCCGCAGGAGCCAGTCAAACCCTATATTCCAAAGGGGGGGCCCCAGCACCGACCCCTGCGGAACACCGCACTCTGCGCCGTATCGCCTCACCCTGGCCGTCTTGTCCACAAGGAGGATCTCGCGATCCTCCAAGTAGCTAGCCAGGAGGCTCCTCAGGTATTGAGGCACTCCGTGATACCGAAGTGCCTCCAATATTGTCGAGTGGGGCACGGAGTTGAAGGCGTTGGCTATGTCGAATGACACCGCCAACACTCCGCCCCCCGCCTCCACCGCCTCCTTCACCTGACCCTTGAGTAGGGCCAGCGCGTCTATCGTCGAACGCCCTCGTCGAAAACCGAATTGGGCGTCCGACAGATTTGGCCCCACCCCCCGCAACAGCCCATTGAGCCGGGAGGCGACAATCCCCTCGAATAATTTACCGACCTCATCAAGCAGAACGATGGGCCGGTATGCCGAGGGGGAGTCCACCGGGCGTCCCTCCTTTCGGAGGAGGCACAGCTGCCCCTCCTTCCACAGTTTCGGGAACCTGCCAGCCGTAAAGCACGCGCTGAACAGGTCCCGAATTCTGTCCTCCATTTGGGCGGCAGCAATGGCCACCACCCGTGCAGGGACGCCGTCCGGTCCAGGGGCCGTCTTCTTCGCGCGGAGGCTGAGAACCCCCGCGTACAATTCCTCCGCCGTCACCGGGGGGACCCCCTCCTCCGGCGAAGTTGCGCCTTGCGGAGGGTCCATTGTTGGTGGGGTAAAGTCGGTCCTGCGCGGAAACAGGGACCGGACCACCCCATCCAGCAACGCCGGCTCGAGAGTCTCCGTCAATGGGGGACCATAGGGGCGCAGTTGGTTCCGCGCCGCCTTGTACGGTCTCCCATATGGATCCCGGTCGAGCCCTGCCAGCATCTCGGCCCTCGCCGAGTCCTTGGCGGCGCCAATCGCCGACTTGAGGACCGTCCTCGCCTCTTGGTAAGATGCGTAGAGGCGGTCCTCATTTTCCTGATTCCGGGCGCTGCGTCGTCGGCTCCGCGTGAAGGCCCTTCTGGCCGACACGCAGGCGGCTCGGAGCCCCGCCAGTTCCTCCGTCCACCAATAGACGGCACGACGGGGAGGCGGACGGCGAGACCGAGGCATGCTGGAGTTGCACACCTCGGTCAGGGACCTCCTGAGCTGAACCGCTGCGGTGTCCACGTCCAGGACCTCGACAGGGGGCGACAACCAGTCCTGGAGAAAGGCCGCCTCCCGAGCGGCCTCCCGGTCCAGGCGGGTGAGAGCCCAGCGTGGGAAGGGAGATTTGCCCGAGCGGGCCACCCTCCCCTGGGCGGAGATGTCGAACCGCACGTATCGGTGGTCCGACAAGGTCTCCACCATCTCCACCCGCCAATTCACGACGTGGGCGGCTAGCGCGGGGGTGGCAAACGTGACGTCAACCACCGACCCTCCCTGCTGCCGCACACACGTGTGGACCGCCCCCCTGTTGAGGAGGGACACGCCGGATGAGGCCGCCCAAAATTCGACGGCGCGTCCTCGGACGTTGCACGAGGCAGCCGGGTTGCCCCAGGCCACCGACTTGGCGTTCAGGTCGCCCAACACGACGACCTGGCGCGGCGCCGCCCTCCCTACGACTGCGGTGAGGACTTCGAGGAAATCCTCAAAGTCCGAGAGAGGGCGGTTTGGGGAGAAATAAACCCCCACCACACCTACGTCTCCCCACGCGGCGGCCACGTATCCCGGTCCTCTCTCTAAAAGCGAGAGGGGAGGGGAGTCTGTGGAAGACCGCGTCACCAACGCCACCAAGCCGTCCCGATCGCCCAGCCAGTGGCCGGGGACCGAGTAAGGCTCAGCAACCACCGCCAAGTCCACCAACCACTCAGCCATGGTCTGCATCAGCAGATCCTGGGCTGCCCTGCAGTGGTTGGTGTTCGCCTGGAGAATGCGATGATGGACCCTATCCATCGATCGACATTTCTCCCCCCTCCGCGGCCACCGCGGTTCCTGCCTCGGGAACGACGGTGCTGGCAGCCGGACCGATCGGCGCTTTGCCCCTCTTAGGGGGAGGATTGCAGTTCCTCCCCTTCATGACGTGGTCCGCCGGGCGGCCACTGGCGGCACACACTGCGCAGTGCGGAGTGGCAGCCGTGCAAGAGCTGCTCTTATGGCCCTCCTTGCCGCAGCGATAGCAACTGTCCGTCCTATCGACCGTGGACGGACAGAGGGCTCGAGTGTGTCCGATGCCGAAGCACCTGTAGCACCGAAGAGGCTGGTCTACAAGTGCCCGGACTGCACCCGAGCTGAAGCCGACGGTAAGCCGTCCCTTGTCGAGGACGGCTTTGGCAGCCGCGACTGGGCACTCGAGGCGAATGGTGCCCATACCACCGCGACCGGGCCTGATGTCCCGGCCGTGCACCTCTGCGACGGCACAGCCCCCCATTGCTGCGACCGCCGCCACCACCTCCTCTTTGGTGACCGAGTCATCCAGGTCGGTCACCTCGATGGTCGTCGCCTTGACTGGACGGGCCACCTTGGCCGCGTCCGCGATGACCTCCTGCAGCTTGGATGCAAAGAGGTCCGCATGGGCTCTGCCCTCTGCCCCCGGGAACTCGAAAATTCGAGCCCCGGCTTGAGTTCGCCGGCAAGAGACTTTGCCGATCCCCAGTTGAGTGGGATCGGCATTGGCACGCGCCCGCAACAATATGGACGCGTACGTCTCGCCTCGCTCCGCAGCCTCCGCGGTGAGCGTCACCACAACGGCTGCGGTCTTTGGGGGAACGAGTTTCCCCTCTCTCTTCCCTCTCCCTTTTCCCTTTCCAGTCGCTTTCTTGGGTTGCGACTGATTGGGAGGTGTGGTGGCGGGCACGGCAAGGACGGCCGTCGCGGCTTTTTTTGCCTTTTTGGCCTTGCCCTTGCCCCTCCCGGCAACCTCGGTCCACCCATGCTGGTTGGACGGGGTTGTGGACGGGAGAAAGGCGTCTTCCCCCTGGGAGGACGGCCCCGGCTCACTTTGCCTCTTGTCCGCCGCAAGCGGCGGTCGGAGGCGTTTCTCCGGCAAGAGCCGGTCCTCGATGCCTGCTAAACAGGCTCTTGTGAAGGCCCTCTCCTCCATGACGACCTTGCGGATGATATCCTCAAGGTTGGAGGCGGGGCCCTCTGCCGCAGGTCTTTCTGCCGCTTGCTCTGGCCGAGCCGTGGCTTCAGCCAGCTTCTGATGAAGCTGGCTGACCTCCGATTGCAAGCGATCGACCTTCGCCTGCAGTTGCCGCGTTTCGTCGGTCGCCTTGCGCTGGACCATCTCTTTTACGATGCCACGCATGCTCGCAGCCCTGCATTTAAGGGCCTTTTGGAAGGTCCCTTTCAAGTTGGAGGACTTAGAGGCGATCTCCACTATCTCCTCCTCGTCCTCCTCAGCCATCCGCTCTAGCTCAGCCAGTGAGTGGTCCGCGTACAGAACGCGGGACGCTCCGTACCCGGATTTGGCCCGGGCAGCGCGCGCCCGTTGCTCCTTGGCAGCAACCCGCTCCTCCAGGTCTTGCTGGTGCAGCTCCCGCCGAGCTAGCTCCAGCTGACGTTGAGCGTCCTCGAGACCCACGACGTGGGTGTCCGCGGCTGTCGGTGGCTTTTTGGCCTTTGGACGCCCGGCCGAGCCCGAAGAGCCCTCGGACCCGTTCCGCAGGAAGGCCCGCTTCCGCGACTGGAAATCGCCCCCGTCCGACACGCCAGCCATAGACTCTTTGTCGGAGTCAGACAACGAGTCCAAGTCTAATGGGCTCCCAAAGAAGCTAGCTGCAGACGGCGCGCGGCTAGCCTCTGACGCCGAAGCGTCGGACTGGCCCTGAGAAGGGCCTTTTGGTTGGCCCTGAGAAGGGCCTTTGGGTTGGCCCTGAGAAGGGCCTTTTGGTCGGCCCCGCGAAGGGCGTTTGGGTTGGCCCTGAGAAGGGCCTTTGGGTTTTAAAAACTGCCCGAAGGCATCCCGCGTGGGTTTGGGCATAGCCTCCGCAGGTTCGTTCACTCAAGGCAAGATAAAAAGCAACGAAAGCACAGTGCACTTTGGCCGAGCCCAGTCTGCCACTCCGTTACGGTGGTCAGAACTGGGTCGTTTCCAGGGGACGCGACGTGGACGCAAGCACTGTGGGGTGGTCCCCCAACCTAACCTAACCTAACCTAACCTAACCTTTTTTTTTTTTTTTTTTTTTTTTTTTTTTTTTTTTTTTTTTTTTTTTTTTTTTGTTCCCGGGGTGGAAAATCCTCATGGATGTCCTCCGCCCTGGGGCGGACGGAGGGGTCTGTCAGACTCTTACTGACTAAAAACCACCCCGGTGTTCCATCTCACACCTAAGCCGGGGTCGCGGGAACACATTATTCTTCCACAACCCCGGCTGGTGCCGGCCCGCTTGCGCGGGCCCCGTCTCGGGCGGAGGGAGTGAGGTGTACTCCCCCCGCAACGTCTGTGAGCGGCGCACGCGGAACACTACGCGCGCCGCCTTCTCGGGTCCTGATGTTGGGGGGCGACGGATGTCCCCGAATCCGTCGCCCCTGGACCCATTTAGGGGGGCCGGAAGAGGGCGTTGTCCGCCCTCCTCCGACGCCCGGTGCGTCTGCTGCGGGCCGGGTCGAGAGTCGAGATCTCTCTCTCCCTTTCCGCAGCCTCCTTCTGCGAGATGACCGTTTCGCAAAAGGAGACCACTGCGTCCCAGGACTCTGCGCCGCCGACCATCGCGTTCACGACGGCCGGCAGCGACAGGTCGTTGCCTACTTCGGTGATGAGGGCACGGCGCGGCTCCTCCCAAGCGGCACACTCTGCCAGCGTGTGCCGCGCCGTGTCCTCCCGGCAGTCGACGCAGTGGTGACACCGGGCGTCCGGCTCCCTGTTTATGCGACACAGGTACTTCCCGAAGCAACCATGCCCCGAGAGCACCTGCGTCGCCCGAAACGTCAGGGAGCCGTGCCTTCTCCCGAGCCAGCGGTCGAGCACTGGCCGGATCGCCTCGATGGTGCTGAGGCCGGCGGTAGGGCGTGACAGCCTCACCCGCCATTCCGCCACCAGGACCTCGCGGAGCTGCAACCGATGCTGCTCGATTTGTTGCTGCATCGGTCGCTCGCCCCGCTCCCGCGCTGCCTCGCGCCACCGGTACAGTGACGCGAGCACCTTCGCCTCCAGGTCCCAGGGCGGTGATCCGGCCAGTGCACAACCCGCCTCGAAGGAGATCGTGCGATACCCCCGAATGACTCTGACGGCCATCGCCCGCTGCGGCTTGCGCAGGACAGCTATGCTGCCGGCCGTCAGGTCAGACGCCCAGATCGGCGCTCCGTAGAGCGCCATGGATCGCACGATCCCCATATAGAGCCGCCTACAGGCGGCGCTCGGGCCCCCCAGATTGGGAAGCAGCGTTGCCAGCGCCCCGGCCGCGCCCAACAACTTGGGCGCCAGCCGCCGGAAGTGGGGTCCGAAGTCCCACCGGCTGTCGAGCACCAATCCCAGATATTTCATGGTGGGCTCGACAGCGATCCGGACCCCCCCGACCACAATGTGTGATCCGGCCGGCGGCGCCCGCCGGGGGCCATGAAACACCATGGCCTCCGACTTGTTAAGGGCCACCTCCAGGCCGAGGCGCCGTATGCGGCTCACCGTGAGTGAGACCGCCGCCGTCGCGAGCAACGCTGCTTCCCTGTGCGAACTCCCCCGGGCCGTGACCAGCGTGTCGTCCGCGTAACACGTCAGGTCGGCGCCCGGCGGGAGCTCGCCCCTCAGCACCCAGTCGTACCCGATGTTCCACAGGAGCGGTCCCACGACCGATCCCTGCGGAACACCGCACGACACCTGATGCTGGTTTCCGCCATCACGTCCCATATAGGTGACACACCTCCCCGCCAGATAAACCCCAACGATGCGGCGGAGGTAGAGAGGCACCCGATGATAACGCAGTGCCTCCCGTATGCAGCTCCAGGGCAGGGTGTTGAAGGCGTTGGAGATGTCCAAGGACACCGCCACCACCACCCCGCCCCGGGACACTGTTTCCTCCGCCAGGACTCTCACCCTCGACACAGCGTGGATGGTAGAGCGCCCATGCCGAAAGCCGAACTGGCTCTCGTCCAGGTCCGGCCCCTCTCTGCACAAGTGGCCGACGAGGCGGGCTGCGAGTATGCGCTCGAACAGCTTGCCCACCTCGTCGAGCAGCACTATGGGCCGGTACGCAGACGGCGAGTCGGCAGGGCGCCCCGCCTTCCTGAGCAGGACCAGACGTCCAATCTTCCACAGACTGGGAAACTGGCCCCGCTCAAGGCACGCTGTGTAGAGTCCTCTCAGTTGGGGCTCCAACTCCTTCAGAGAGAGGGCCAAAGCCAGGCCGTGAATTCCATCGGGCCCCGGAGCCACGTTCTTGGCCCGGAGCCGCATCACGGCCGCCCTCATCTCTGCCTGTGTCACCTCTGGGACGCTGATGGCGTTCTCCATCTCCTCCTCTGCAGACTCTGCGGCTGCGGGCAAAGCCATCGGCGGCGGAACATGCTCCGCTCTCACCGGGAATAGGGCTGCCACCACTTCCTCCAGCAGCTCGGGTTGGAGACTCTCCGTAAGTGGGGGCGCCGCGGCTCGAAGTTGCCCTCGAACCGCTTTATACGGGCGCCCCCACGGATCCCCGTCCAGAGTCTCCAACATCCTCTCCCGGGATCGCGTCCTCGCCTCGTCGATGGCCAGCCACAGAGTCTGCTTTGCCGCGCGGTACACCTCGTACAGCGCGGCCTCCTCCTCGGGTACCCGACGACGTCTCCTCCGGTAGCGGGTGTACCGGCGTCTCACCGCCACGCATGCGACGCGCAGCTGCGCGATCTCGGCGGACCACCAGTACACCTGGCGCCTTGCACCCTGTGCATGGGCGCGGGGCATGGACGCGTCGCATATCTGCGTCATTGCCCCGCGGAACCACAGCGCCTCCAGCTCGACGTCATCGGGTCCGGTCGTTGCCGACCCCCGGAACCAGGCCTGAGCAATGGCTGCCTCCTCGAGAAGCTCCCTGTCGATGCGCTTACGCGCCCAGCGCGGGCCGTCCGAACGCGGGACTGATGTCCTGCGGCCGCCAGCGGTATGGGCGGAGACGTCGAATCGGATATATCGGTGATCCGACAACGTCTCCACCTCCGCGGCGACACGCCAGTCGCGGACACGGCTCGCGACAGCAGGGCTTGCGAACGACACGTCCACTATGGACCCGCCCCGCTGCCGCACGCACGTGTAGACCGAGCCCCGGTTCAGGACGACCAGGCCAGTCGTGATCGCCCACTCCTCCAATGCCTCACCCTTAGCATCGGTCACCGGAGATCCCCACGCCGCAGACTTGGCGTTGAGATCCCCGAGCAACAGCACCGGGCGAGGATGGAGCTGGCCCACGACGGCACCCAACTCGACAAGGAACCTCTCGAAGTCGGCGAGACTCTTGTTGGGCGAAAAATACGCCCCAACGACGCCAACGCCATCTGCGAGGGCGGCTACCCAGCCGTGCCCCCGAGACGGGCTGACGAGAGCCCCGCCAATGATGGCCACCAAACCATCCAGATCTCCCACCCAGTTATCCCTGGGCGGGACCCAGTACGGCTCGGCGACCACGGCCACGTGAATCGACCACTCTGCCATGCTCTGGAGCAAGAGATCCTGAGCTCTGGCACAGTGGTTGATATTGCTCTGGAGGAGACGGAACAGCGCCATTTATGCGCAGTCCATCCCCCCCTCTGCAGCATTCTCAGGCCGGGAGTCGGCCGAAGAGGAGCCCTTCTGGCCCCTTCCCCTCCTTTTGTTGGCGGGCACGCCACAGGCTTTCGCCCCCCATCTGTGCCCGGCGGGCCTCCCTGCAGCCGTGCAGAGGCTGCAGTTTGGCGCCGCGGAGCACTGGGCCGCCTTGTGGCCGGGCTGGCCGCAGCGATAACATTCATCGCTGCGGTCCGTTTCGGCGGTGCACCGGCACCTGACATGCCCGACGTCCAGGCACCGGTAGCACCGCATGGCCCTGGGCTGCAGCAGTTTGACTCTCGCTGCAACCCATCCCACCAACAGACGCCCAGCGTCGGCCACCTTGTTCGCCGCCAACACCGGGCACCTAACCCAAATCGAGCCGAGCCCGGAGGCGTCGGCGCGGATTTCACCCGCCCGCACGTCGTCGGGCGGGCATCCACCGACACGGGCGATGGCCTCCACGACCTCAGCCGGGGTCGTCGAGTCATCCAGGCCGTTGACTCGCAGCTCCGCGGTCTTCATCGGCCTGGAAATCCGAACGTCCTCCGGGCTGAGGACCTCCCTCAACTTGGCGGCCAGAACGTCCGCCCTTTCGCGGCTGGAGGCACCGGTCACCTCGAGCAGCCGCGCCCCTGTAACCGCCGGCCTCAATCTGAGGCCGGACGGTGTCCCAAGGTCGGGGAACGCGACCTTACTCTTTGCCTCTCTGAGGACCGCCGCGTAGGTGACGCCCCTCTCAGCGGCTCCGGACTGCAGTGTGATCACCACAGCCGCAGAGCGTGGGGCCCTACGCCGTCCTCGTGACTTCTTTTTATTAGGCGTCTTGGCCGGTGCCGGTGCTCCCTCGGCGTTCCTCCCGCTCCTCTTCTTCTTTTTCTTTTTCCCCACCGTTGTCCACCCCTCGGCATCCTGGGTGGGAGGTGAGGTAGGAAGTGGTGCGGTCGCCGGAGGTGAGGTAGGTGCGGTCGCCAGAGGCGCGGTCGCCGGAGGTGGTGCGGGCGAAGCCCCTGTGGGCTTCCTGGGCCCCTGCGTGGGCTTTTTGGGACCCTGCGCGGGCTTTCTGCCCCCCAACGTGGAGTTCGTCCCGGCGGCGGCCTCCTCTGCTCTCCTCCTATCCGCCGCAAGCGGGGGTCGGAGGGTCGCGGCTGGTGGGAGTCGCGACTCCAGCGCCTGCAACCGGGCGTTTACCATACCGCCGCACTGCATCATGCAGATGCGGGCGATCTTTTCGATCTCCGCATCCGCACTCGCAGGCAACGGCCGGACCGCCGGCGGGATCGTGACGGGAGTGACGCCGGTGGCGGCGGGAGCCACCCTCTGGGCAGCAAACTGCCGCTCGAGCTCCTCGACCTTGGATCGGAGACGGTCATTCTCCTCCCAGAGCCTCGCCGTCTCGTCCGTGCTGGTGCGGTTCACGAGGAGCTCGACCGCCTCCTTGATCCCGTCCACCGCCTCCTTTAGGGCACGAACGTAAGTCCCCCTCAGGTTGCCGGACTTGGTGGCAACCGTCATGACGACATCGACGCTGTCCAGCACCTGGCTACTGAGCGCCAATCCGGTAACGCTCCCTCCGGCTGCCATCCGGGCTGCGCGTCTCTCTCTGTTCCGGCTGGCCATTTCAGCCACCACGTCGGCTGCGGCAGCCTTCCGCTGCGCCCTTTTGGCAGCGTTGGCCTCCGCCCTGTTAGAGCATAGGCCTAAGCCTACGCTTGCGAAGTCCTCCCTCCCCAGTTCGGCGTCGCTCCCCGCGCTCTCCGACGGAGCTGACGAAGGCACCGGTGACGGAGCCGGCGATGAAGCCTGCGATGGGCCCGGCGTAGCAGGGCGCGTGAAGCGGCCCGATGGGTCACGCCCCGGCTTTGCAGCCGCACGACCCCGACCACTCGTCACCTTGGGCGCCTTTGGTGCCGGCAGGATTTCTTCCTCCGTCTGCCGCCTCTTCGCCTTGCCGCGCCTGCTCAGATCCGGATCGGACCTACTGTGGTCCCCGGAGGGACCGGAGCCTCCTCGGCTCTGGTTGCCATCAAAGGTGGCAAGTGGCTCAATCACCACGCGCGGGAGCTTCAAAAGAAGCTCCGTTTCTCGCTGGTGACCGGCGGCAGCCACTCGAGGGCCCGCCAAACCATCGCTTAGCGGGTCCCCGAATGACTGCGACCGGGTTCTTCCTTTCTCTCCTCCGTCGAGACAGTTGTTGCCCCCCCCAGAATACGAGGGGCATGACGCATCCGAAACCGGATGCGTGGCGGATTCTCCGACTGCTAAGCAGTCGGTACCGCCCTGGGGTAAAATTTTCTCAACTGACTGTTCCATTTTTGTATTTTCCTTTGAAGGGTGCGGTCCCTTTGATCCCCCTGGATCCCCCCCCAGCGCTAACGACCGGATACCCTCCGGCCATACACCCCCTCGGCACGCTCGACCTTGGAGTTGGGGTTATTTTTTTAAGAGGTTTTCTTCCTCTCCTCCCACAAGACAACGCTCACACAACTCACCCTCTGTAAGCAGAGGGGGGGTGGGCGTACGACCTACACCAACGACCCTTCCCTAGCCCGGTTCCCTTCCACGACCATCAAAGATGATCGGGGAATGGAACCGTGCCCTTCCCCGTTTGTTGAGATTTGCCGCCAGCGCCAATTGTCCACCAGAACCGGTGGGCGATTGGAGCTGACGTTGCCCAGGGTGCGCCACGAGGAGGCTCTTCAACTGCACCCCAACCTAACCTAACCTAACCTAACCTAACCTAACCTAACCTAACCTAACCTAACCTAACCTAACCTTTTTTTTTTTTTTTTTTTTTTTGGTGACGGGTTGGAAAATCCTCATGGAGTCCCTCCGCCCTGGGGGAAGGGCGAAGGGGACTGTCAGACTCTTACTGACTAAAAACCAACCCGTGTTCCTCATGTACCCGTGTGTCGGAGGGGCGGGTATCGCCGAAGCATTCGTCGCTACCCCCCGACGGGTATTGGCCCGCCAGATGGTCAGGCGGGCCCCGTCACCCACTGCGGCCGTCACCCCGGCCGCAGGACTCCACTATGAGGCGCGCGCGGAACAACACGCCGCCGCCTCGAGGCCTGCTGCTGATCGGACGACAAGACGCCCCGAGTCTGCCGTCCGCAGGCCGCGCCCTACGGTGGCCGAAAATCGGCCACCCTACGACGCCCAGTGCGTCTGCTGCGGGAGGGGAGAGAGGAGGCAGCCTCTCTCTCCCTCTCCGCCGCCTCTTTTGCGAGCATCACGGCCTCGCAAAAGGTGGCGACGGCACTCCACCCCGACTCGCTCCCGACCATGGTAGACACAACAGCCGGAAGCGAGAGGTTTCCCGCAACACCTACGGCCGCGACCAAGTCACGGCGCTGCTCGGCCCAAGCTGGGCACTCCGCCAACGTATGCAGCGCCGTATCGTCGCGGCAATCACCACAATGGTGGCACTGGGACGTCGGCTCCCGGCCTATGCGACACAGGTACTTCCCAAAGCACCCGTGTCCGGTAAGCACCTGCGTCAGCCGGAAGCCGAGGGCGCCGTGGCTCCTATTGAGCCACTCCTCTAGAACGGGCCTTACCGCCGCTACAGCGGCGTGCCCCGCCGTGGGTTGCGCTAAGCGCGTCCGCCACTCCGCCACTAGGACCTGGCGGAGCTCTGCCCTGCGTGCCTCAACCTGTCGAGGCACCAGGCGCTCGCCCCGCTGGACCGCCTCCGCGCGCCACCAATAGAGCGACGCGTGGAGCTTTGCGTCGAGGTCCCAGGGCGGGGATCCGGCTAGGATGCTCGCTGCCTCAAAGGAGATCGTACGGTATCCCCTCACGATCCTGACGGCCATCGCGCGCTGCGGCCTTCGCAGCGCGGCGACGTTGTTGCGGGCCGTCAGGGCGTCCGCCCACACTGGCGCGGCGTATAGCGCCATCGACCGTACGACCCCCATGTAGAGCATCCGACATGAGGAGTTGGGCCCCCCCAGATTGGGCAGCAAGCGCGAGAGCGCAGAAGCGGCGCCCAACAACCGGGGGGCGAGCCGTGTAAAGTGCGGCCCGAAACTCCACCGACTGTCGAGGACGAGTCCAAGGTACTTCATCGTCGACTCGACAGCGATGGAGACCCCTCCTACTATGATGCTGGACCCCGGAGGCGGCTTCATCCTCGGCCTGTGAAAACACAGGGCCTCAGACTTGTGCAATGCCACCTCTAAGCCCAGCCGCCGGATCCTACCCACGACGTGCGCGACACCAGCAGTCGCGCGTATGACCGCCTGCCGGTACGACTTCCCACGCGCTGTAACTAGCGTATCGTCGGCGTAACAAATGACGCCGACGCCGTGGAGAAGCGCACCGCGCAGAGCCCAGTCGTACCCTACGTTCCACAGGGTCGGCCCCAACACCGAACCCTGCGGAACGCCGCACGACGTCTCTCGCCGACCCCATCCTTCTCGACCCGGGTACACCACCGATCTTTCCGACAAATAGGCCCCGACAATGCGTTGGAGGTAGCGCGGCACCCCGTGGTACCGGAGTGCCTCTCGGATGGTACTCCAGGGCAAGGTGTTGAAAGCGTTGGCGATGTCGAGCGACACCGCCAGGACCACCTCACCCCGGGCGACTGCCTCCTCCGCGAGGACCCTCACGCGCATGATCGCATCCGTCGTGGAGCGCCCTTGGCGGAAACCAAATTGGTTGTCCGCCAAATCCGGACCCACCCTGGTCATGTGCCGGACGAGGCGATTGGCGATGATTCGCTCAAAGATCTTACACACCTCGTCCAGCAACACGATTGGCCTGTACGCAGATGGTGAGTCTGCGGGGCGCCCCTCCTTCTTGAGCAGGACCAGCTTTCCGGTCTTCCACCGGCTTGGAAACTGGCCCCGCTCCAAACATGCGCTTAAGAGGTCCACTAGTCGGGGCCCGAGAGCCTTCATGGCCAGGACCCATGCACGGCCTGGAATGCCGTCGGGCCCTGGGGCGGTGTTCCTGATGCGAGCCACCGCCACTCTCAACTCTACCCGGGTCACTTCGGGCACATCGTCGTCTATGTCGTCTTCCGCGTCGGGCACATTGCGAGGCGGAACCATAGCCGGTGGTGTGTGCTCTGGTCTCGACGGAAACAACGCACACACCACCTCCTCCAGCAGCTGTGGCTGGAGACTCCGGGACAATGGGGGAGCCCATTGGCGCAGCTTGCCCCGTACCATAAGGTAGGGGCGTCCCCACGGATCTCGGTCCAGAGTCTCCAGCAGCTCTTCGTTGGCCTGGGCCTTTGCCCGGCCAATGGCCAGCTGGAGGGCGCTCTTCGCCTCTCTATAGCGATCGTATAGTTCCGCCTCTTCCTGTTCGGCCGCCGCTGTAAAGGGGCGGCGGCGACGTCTTCTTCTTCGGCACCTTGCATACTGGCGTCGCTCCTGCACACAAGCAATGCGCAACTGCGCAATCGACTGCGACCACCAGTACACTTGGCGCCTGGATGGTAACGGCTGGACTCGGGGCATGCCAGCGTCACAGATGTGCGACATGCTCTCCCGGAACCACTCCGCCTCCTCGTCGATGTCGGTTGGCCTGCTTGGAGAGTCCAACCAGGCCTTGACGATAGAGGCCTCCAGGAGAGCCTCCCTGTCCAGCCGCTTCAGTGCCCAACGCGGGCCGTCTCCAACGCCCACCGGGGCCGCTTGGACCGGCCCAACCGAGGTCTGGGCGGAGACGCTGAATCGAATGTATCGATGATCAGACAGCGTCTCCACCTCCTCCAGGACGTGCCAGTCCTGGACAGTGCGCGCGAGAGCGGGGCTGGCGAACGACAGGTCCACTATAGACCCACCCCGCTGCCGCACGCACGTCTGCACGGACCCCCGGTTCAGGAGAAGCAGGCCCTGCTCGACCGCCCACTCCTCCACCAACTCTCCCCGCGCATCCGTAGCCGGAGAACCCCAAGCCGTAGATTTGGCATTGAAGTCCCCCAGGACGATCACGGGAAGAGGACGACTACGACTGACGACTGTGCCCAACTCCAAGATGCTATCCTCCATGTCGGCGAGAGAAAGGCTGGGGGCGAAGTACGCCCCCACGATCATTACATTTCCCCAAATTGCCGCGACATAGCCCCGCCCTCGGGTGACGGCCTCGAAGGGAAGGGTGTCGGCGGCAGACCTCATAATCATTGCCACCGAGCGGTTCGTGTCGCACACCCAGTCATCCCTGGGTGGCACAAAATACGGCTCGGCGACAACTGCCACATCGATCGACCACTGCGCCATGCTCTGGAGCAAGAGATCCTGAGCCCTGGCGCAGTGGTTTATGTTGGCTTGGAGGAGACGACGTAGGGCCATTATTGTGTGTCCATGGCCGTTGTCTCCTCCCCAGCCCTCGGCGGATGTTCTGCCGCAACCAGCGGGTGAACTGGCTGCGAGGAGCTGGTTGCCTCCTTAGTGACGTCCGTGGTACCGGCCGGCGGATGAGCCGGCTGTCTCCTGGCATTCTTCTTCTTGGGGCTGGCGCAGGCCTTTGACCCGGTCGTATGGTCGGCTGGCTTGCCAGATGCCGCACAGATGACGCAGTGCGGCGTGGCAGTGCAAGTGCCAGCCTTGTGACCGGGCTGACCACAGCGGAAGCACATTTGGCTGCGGTCCACCCCAGCGGTGCACCGTGCCCCCGCATGTCCTCCTTCCAAGCAGCGGTAGCACCGATAGGGCCTGGGCGCTAGGAGCGCGACCTGCGCCGAGACCCATCCCACCAGAAGCCGTTTGTTGTGGATCTTGTTGGCCGCCGCTACGGGACAGCTGACAACAATTGTCCCGAGACCGAAGACACCCCGGCGTATAGTGCCCGCCTTGACTTGATCCGGCGGGCATCCTCCGGCCTTGGAGATGGCAGCGGCGACCTCTTCAGGTGTGACGGAGTCGTCCAGGCCCGAAATTCGCAGATCTGCGCACTTGGTTGGCCTGGACACTCTTACATCGTCTGGGCCTAGAGACGCCCTGAGTTTGTCGGCGAGGGCGTCTGCTTTGGGACCACTAGTGGTTCCCGCTACTTCTAGTAGACGACCGCCGGTAGCAGTTGTTTTGCACCGGAGGCCCGCTATACCGAGATCACTCAGCGAAATCTCGGCTTTCGCCTTTGCCAGGATCCCGGCATATGTGAGGCCACGCTCCTCCGCCCCTGGCTGCAGGGTCAGAACCACTGCTGTAGAGCGGGGGGTACTGAGCCTCACGGTCTGGCGCTTGGCCACCGCTTCTTCCTTCTGGGCCTTCTTTTTGGCCCGCTGGCGCGCTTTTTTAGATTTTTTGGCGGCGCCCGCCCTCGTCCACTCCGCCTCAGGTCTAGTGGCGGGTTCGCGCGTTTCTGGCCTGGCAGTTTGTGCAGGCTGAGCAGCCGTAGCACCTGCCTTTTTGGCCAGTTTCGCCTCCTTTTCCAACTGCCCATTTGGTTTAGGCCCCGCAGTTTTCTTTTGCGAGGCGGCAGTTGGAACAGTCCTCTTCTGGTTGCCCGCTTGTGTCGGTTGGTCGGCACGGGGCGCTGCGGCTTTGGCCGCATATGTCGGCGCCGGTGTGCTGCGTTGGTCTGCAGCTAGGGGGGGACGTAGAATCCTCCCCTCAAGCACCGAGAAACGCGCGTTGAAACTCGCCATCTCCTGACGGATCAGGCGAGTCAACTCCGTCTCCTGTGACGGCTGCTGCGGTTGCGGTTGCGGCGTTGTGTGTGGAAGGCCCACCTCCCGCCTGAGGTGCTCGCGGCGGAAGTTGGCCATCTCCGCCTTGATCTCTTCGTGCTCCTTGCGGAGCTCCGCCATTTGTGCTGCGAGTTTTGCGTTCTGGGCCCGCAGCAGCGCCGTCTCTTCAGTCGTGGTGCGGGTCAAAAGCACCTGAGCACTTCCCAGAATGGAGGCCGTGGCCTCCTTGAGCGCCTTCTGGCTGCAGCCGCTAAGGCCCTTCGAGACCTTGCTCACCCTTTTAATTACAGCAACCGCGTCAGCCATTTTTTGGTGTAGGTCAGAGGCAGGTAGCTCTTCTGACTCTCCTCCTGTATCAGAGATGGCAGACGACGACTCCGACTGGCGAGTGACTCTCCCTTCCGTCACCCTTTTCGTCAGAGCCGCAATCTGCCGCTCGTCCTCCTCAAGTTTTTCGGTGAGTGCTGCGGCCTTCATTGCAGCCGCAGCCTCACGCCTCGATTGACCGATACCGGCATACTTGCCGGTTGTAGCTGGTCTACCTCTCCCTCCTTTTTTGGCACCGACCTTGGGGGGGGGCGGCATCGCAGTATCGCTCAGGGCCGAGTCCGACCCTGAGTCTGCATCCTCTTTCGAGCGTTTGCGTAAGGATTTAGTTTTTACGCTCCCCGCGCTCGCCACACTCATACGGCTGGACGCGCTGTCAGAACCCGACAGTACGCCCATCCGCTCAATTTGTACCAAAAGTACTTTTTCTCCCACTACTTTTTCTCCCACTACGTCATTTTTGTTTGTATTTGTTATATTATCCATGTTAGTCCCACGAGTACAAAGCAAATAATCGTCAACACCGGGCAGAGGCTTAATTACCCGGGTAAGCCTACATACTGCTGGGGGCGGCAGGTACCAGCAGGTGGAAGCGCTAACGACCGTACCCCCTACGGCCATTCATCCCCTCGCCGCGCTCCCGAAACTTGGGATTGGGTGGTTTTTTATCTTAGAGGTGTCCTTCCTCTGGGGCCGGGCGGTTAAGCCAAGCCCCCCGACGGCGGCATTGAAGCATGCCTTCGTCCGCTGTCCGGCCGAGCCGACTCAGCGGACCCGTCGAAAGGTTTGCTCCTCAATGAATGAGGAGACAAACGAACCACGCTTAGATGCGCCTGCATCCAAGCGGGTCTGGTCGCGTCCACGCCTAATCGACTACGTCGACTGGTCAGGAGCGACCCCTCCTGCAGAAGTTAGCTCCGGACAATAATACTCCTCTACCCTACCCCCCGCGAAGAGATTATTGTCCGTGACCCAGGGTGCACCAGGCCCAGCGACTGCTCTTCCCCCCGGACGTATCCGCAAAGGACCAGCAGCCGCCGAGCGCACGAGGAGGTCTTCTGCTCGCACCCCAACCTAACCTAACCTAACCTAACCTAACCTAACCTAACCTAACCTAACCTAACCTAACCTAACCTAACCTAACCTAACCTAACCTAACCTATTTAGTTTAAATTTGTTATATATTCATTGGGACAATAAATTCTGTACCTATCCCCCCTTTACAGG
The DNA here is from genome assembly GCA_963555695.1 of Dasypolia templi. Lineage (NCBI taxonomy): Eukaryota > Metazoa > Arthropoda > Insecta > Lepidoptera > Noctuidae > Dasypolia > Dasypolia templi. Next base: position 34,381 of record CAUVWP010000039.1, on the reverse strand, counting down.
GATATAAAAGTATCACCATTGTCTTCTGATTGCTTGTCGATGAATACGACCTTCACGCAAGCCACTGACATGTTCCGTACACCGGCCAAGAAAGACACCAGCTCGCCAGGAGGCAGTGTCTCACCGCGATCGATGGATGAGGCTGGACCCTCGCGCCCCTGTGTGAGGCGAAGCATCGGTGAATGGGAGGCCGGGAAAGCTGAATCCCACACCAAGTCCCCAGCAAACCCAAACCGTGAAGCTACACCGATTCCCGGTGCCCCTCAGCAAACCACCAGCACTCTAGAGACAAACCGCGTCCCGGCGGAAACCACAGTACCGCCACCACCACCACCACCACCAAAGAAATCCGAGCCTGGGTACCTCACCATCACGGCGGAGGCGAGAGCCTGCCTGAATAAGGCAAAGCTCCACTTAAACAACTCGCGAAACCTGAAGGCGGAAATTAAAAGGGAGGTGACAGCGGCAATAGACCGACTCTTTCAGTTGGTCAAAGATGCTGAAAAGGGTAAAAGTGGGCCAAACCAAAGCCAACAGAAGGTAGCTGAGGGCCGGAGGGTCGACAAAAAAGGGGATGACCTAGGAAGCATCACCTGGTTGCGCTCCGCACTTGAAGAGCAATCTTTGATAGTGAAGGAGGGCAACCGGATGATCCAACAGTTGCAGGTGGAAGTGCGTGAACAAATAAAGGCACAAGAGTCACGTGACAGAGAGAGACGCAATGATGGAGATATCTTTAAAGAGATACGAGTGCTTGAAGCGACCACAAAAGAAGTTGGAAAAATGGTCTCCGAGATTAAGGAGAGGGCTCCTACGTATGCGGAGGCCCTGAGCGCACCCCAAAACACCTGGGGTCAAAGACCTAAGCACTCCGTCATTGTGTCTTCTGACGTAATAATGGACACCAGCACAGAGGTAGTAGGACGGGTAAAGGAGGTATTGGACGCAAAAAAGAGTGGGCTGCAGATCGAGAGAGTCCGCAAGGTGAAGGACAAGAGAGTCATCTTGAGCTTCAACAACAGAGAAGAGATGGCAAAGACAACTGCCCAACTCAAGAAAGACAAACACCTGAAAGTGGAAGAAGCGAAAAACCGAAACCCACTGGTAGTAATCAAGGACCTCTTGTCCTATAACAGCGATGAGGACATCTTGACTGCACTTAAGGTCCAAAACGCTCGCCTGTTGGAAGACCTGACGGCTGAGGAGGCGACTGCCACAGTGAAATACCGGAGGAGGGCACGAAACTCGTTAGAGAATCATGTCGTCCTACAGGTGACACCGAAGATGTGGCAGAAGCTTACAGCGGCTGGCAGAGTCTTCATTGACCTGCAGTGCGTGAGAGTGCAAGACCAGACGCCCCTTATTCAGTGCACAAAGTGCTTGGCTTACGGGCATGGCCGGAAGCTATGTACGGAGTCTGTGGACTTGTGCAATTATTGTGGGGGACCGCATCTCAAGGCCGAATGTACCAGGATGGCAACGGGTGACAGGCCTACGTGCAAGAACTGCGCCCATGAAAAGCATGATGACACAGGCCACACGGTCTACAGTCAGGAATGCCCGGTGCGTAGAAAATGGGATGCGTTAGCGCGAGCCGCAATAGCCTATTGCTAATGTGGTCCCGGAGGTTTCACGTACGGCAGCTGCTGACACTTACATCACGGCGCAAGCTAACCTCCAGCGAAAACAACTGGCAACTAACGAGCTCATGCTCGAGGCTAAAAAGCGTAGGATAGCTGTCGCACTGATCCAGGAACCGTATGTGGGTAGCATTAAGGCAATGAAGCCGTACGTGGGGGCCAGAGTCTACCAAAACTCTGACTGCAGTGGGGGCACTGTTAAGGCGGCGATAGTCGTGTTCAATCATGACATCGACGTCATACAGTGCCCCAAATTCACCACCAACAACATCGTGGTGGTGAAGCTGCGAACGAGCGCGTGGGAGATTCTTGCCGTCTCTTACTACTTTGAGCCAGACCTACCCATTGGGCCATACCTGGATCACATAACAGCTGCGATGAACGAGTTAAAGCCCAGAAAAGCTATCGTTGGAGGGGACGCTAATGCCAAAAATGTGTGGTGGGGAAGCAGTGCCGTCGATGCTAGAGGCGACGAACTGGCTGGGATGATAGGGGAGCTAAATCTCCATGTACTTAATTGCGGGAACAAACCCACCTTCGATACTATCAGAGGAGGTCGACGGATAACAAGCCACGTTGACGTGACCTTATGTACAGAGGAACTTCTTGACCTGGTAGAGGAATGGACGGTTACCGAAGACTTGACAAGCTCGGACCACAACGGCATAATAATAAAAATCAAACTGCAGAAAGGGAAGGGAATTAACGTTAAAAGAACAACTAGAAAATATAATACAAATAAAGCTAATTGGGCACTTTTTTATGAAAAAATGGACCAATTGAAAACAGAAAGTAGAATCAGTAAACAACAAATAGAACAGTTAAATAATAAGAAACATTTAGATGACACAATTGTAAACTACACAAAAATTATAACCAAAGCATGCAATGAAGCAATACCAAACAAAAAAGAAAACCAGACACTAACTTTGCCGTGGTGGTCCGAAGAACTCGAAGCAATGAAGCACACAGTAGCTACCAGGAAGAGAAGAATCCGATGTGCAGCGCCGTCACGTAGAGAAGGTGTGGTCGCGTTGTATCTGGAAGAGAAAGAGAAGTACGAAATGGAGGTGAAAAAGCGCTCTACAGAGAGTTGGAAAGGATTTTGCCAGAAACAGACTAGGGAAGGTGTTTGGGAGGGAATCTATAGGGTTATAAAGAACACCACAAAACGGCAAGAAGATCTGCCGCTGGTTTGGAACGGGAAGGAAGCAGGGCATGAAGGATCTGCGAGTGTACTGGCAGAAACATTTTTCCCGGAGGATACAGAGGAGGAGGATAGCCCAGACCATCGTCGAATCAGAGCTCTTGCTGACCGAATAAACGACTGGAGCCATAATGAGACCCATGACCCGGAGTTTACGACGGAGGAGCTCAGGTTCGCGACGGAGAGCTTCAATCCAAAGAAGGCACCCGGAGTAGACGGCTTCACAGCCGACATCTGCCAGCGGGTAATATTGCAGGACACGGAACTGCACTTGGCAATATTTAATAAGTGCTGGCAACTGACGCACTTTCCCACAGTGTGGAAAGAGGCCACAGTGGTGGTGCTGAGGAAACCAGGTAAGGACAACTATACCAGTCCCAAGTCCTATAGGCCAATTGGACTGTTACCAGTGATGGGTAAAATACTGGAGAAAATGATGGTAAGAAGGCTGGTTTGGTACCTGGTGCCCAGGATGAGTCCCCGCCAGTATGGCTTCATGCCACAGCGAAGCACGGAAGACGCCCTCTATGACCTGATGGCCCACGTGAGAGGCAAACTCCAGGAGAGGAAACTTATCACGATGGTCTCTCTGGATATAGAGGGAGCCTTCGACAGTGCGTGGTGGCCCGCCATAAAGGTCAGACTGGCGGAGGAAAAGTGCCCTGCGAATCTCAGGAGGATGATAGCCAGCTACCTAAGCGACCGCAAGGTCCGAGTAAGGTATGCTGGCCATGAGTTCGCAAAAAGCACCAACAAAGGGTGTGTCCAGGGATCAATAGGAGGCCCCATCCTGTGGAATCTCCTTTTGAACCCATTGCTGGAAAGTCTCACGCAGCTTGGCTACTATTGTCAGGCCTTTGCGGATGATGTGGTGCTCGTGTTTTCGGGGGAGACAGCCCTAGAAATCCAGGGACGGGCCAATGTCGCTCTTGAACATGTTCGGAGGTGGGGTGTCATGAATAAGCTCAGGTTCGCGCCACACAAAACTTGTGCCATGGTAGTCACCAGGAAACTTAAATATGACACGCCACACCTGACCATGGGAGGGATCGACATTGGCATGTCCTCGGAAATTAAGATCTTAGGACTCACAGTGGACGACAAGTTGACCTTTAATAGCCATACGGCTAACGTCTGCAAAAAGGCACTTGGCGTCTACAACCAGCTGTCGAGAGCGGCTAAGGTGAGTTGGGGTCTCCACCCGGAGATAGTCCGTATTATTTATACTGCTACGGTAGAGCCCATTATCACGTACGCGGCTGGCGCCTGGTCCTCAGCATCAAAGAAGTTAGGAGTTCAACGCCACCTAAATGCTGTTCAGAGGGGTTTTGCTCAAAAACTGTGCGGGGCGTATCGCACGGCCTCTCTTCATTCAGTGCTGGTACTGGCTGGTATATTGCCACTCGACCTCCGCATACAAGAGGCAGCCGCCCTGTATGAGGCGAGGAGAGGGGTACTCCGGCCGGAGCTGGTAGATAGAGAGGTCGAGCAAAGAGTCAAATACTCCATAACACCTCACCCGGCGAAGCTTACCTCGATAGAGTTCGTGAGCCTGGAAGACCAGGAACAGTTAAATAGCCACAACAACCAAGCTATTCGGATATTTACCGATGGAAGCCGGATTGAGGGTAAGGTTGGAGCAGCGCTCACCATATGGGATAGAGCAGCAGAGCTGAAGACCCATAAACTCAAACTGGCTTCATACTGCACGGTATACCAGGCAGAGCTCCTCGCGGTGTGCAGAGCCACTGAGGTAATTCAACGAAGGAGCGAGGTGAGCTACGGAATCTACAGCGACTCGAGATCGGCCCTGGAGACCATAGCAAACCACAGCACAACGCACCCCCTGGCAGTAAACACCCGCAAAAACCTAAAGACCATTGAAAACCAGAACAAAACTGTGTCTTTGTTCTGGATCAAGGCACACGCGGGTCTTGCGGGAAATGAAAGGGCGGATGAACTGGCGAAGGACGCAGCATTGAATATGAAGGTCAAACCACATTATGACCTTTGCCCGGTGTCATTCATTAAACGACAGATCCGAAAGGTGTCGATTGATGAATGGAACCGGCGATACAAAGATAGTGCCAGAGCAAAAACCACAAAACTGTTCCTTCCCGATGTAACCACTTCTTATAGGATAGTCCGACAGATGGTTCCAAATAACATTATCACCCAAATATTAACAGGGCACGGTGGATTCTCGGAGTATCTGAATCGTTTCAGGTGCAAAGAGAACTCATCGTGCATCTGCCAACCCGGAACACCCGAAACGGTCGAGCATATCTTAACCGATTGCCCCGTTCACGCCCTAAAAAGACTCGAGGTAGAATACCAGCTAGAATGCAGAATGTTAGCCAAAAACTTCCCAATTCTAATGTCAAGTAGGAAACATAGGGAAACATTTACAAAATACATGATAGATATCGCCAAACAAGTTATAAATAGAAACAAATAGGATAATAAATTTATGCTATATATATATATTATACTAAATATATTGATAAGCATAAAATAAATAAATGTATATTTTATAAAATAAGGTGTTAGAAAAGTAAGGCACAAAACAAAACTAGATAATAATAAAAGTATAGAACAATTATGACTATGTAAATCCCATCTGGAAAGTGTGTATAGAATAAGTGAAAAAGGTAGAAACAAGAGATAGTGTAAACCCGACCCAAGATATGAAATGATAAAAAAGCAATTTCAGCATTGATAAAAAAAAAAAAAAAAAAAAAAAAAAAAAAAAAAAAAAAAAATTAATTTGGTGTGCGGTCCAGATATTAACATTGTATTAATATATAGAATAGATTTTGTGTATGAAGGTGTATATTGTGTCAATTGATATACTTCTTAGTAATTTAAGGGCTCTGATCACGTCAGAGGATCACTGGGCAAGGCAGGAGTGTGGTTTTAGCCGGTAAGAGTCCGGCACTGCCCAGACTGGCTCATAAGTGAGGCAGTCTGGGCGTCCATGAGGATTTCCCACTCCTGCCCTTTAAAAAAAAAAAAAAAAAAAAAAAAAAAAAAAAAAAAAAAAAAAAAAAAAAAAAACCTAACCTAACCTAACCTAACCTAACCTAACCTAACCTAACCTAACCTAACCTAACCTAACCTAACCTAACCTAACCTAACCTAACCTTTTTTTTTTTTTTTTTTTTTTTTTTTTTTTTTTTTTTTTTTTTTTTGCGCTGGGAAAAAATGCATTACGCATACCCTCCCATTGGGGGAATGGGGGGCTATGTGGGACTCCCCGGTCTGACCCGGTATACCCACTAAAACAACCCAGCGGCACTCCCGCCTCGTCTTGAGTGGAGGGGACTGGGAGATTGGCGCAGCCTGTACGTCCAGTCCTCCTCCGACGACCGTCCGCCTTTAATGCGGACGCTTCACGCCCTCCCCGTTGGGGGAGGGCCGGGAATGACTTACGAAGGTGATGATGACGGGTGCAATGCGGGCGGAGGCGCCCCCGCGCCTGTCGCCCGCCTGTCACCACCATGAGGAGGGAGGAGACGACGCCCTCTCCGACCTCTTCGTCTCCGGAGCGGCGCAGCGAGAGGATCGTCCTCCCGCTCGCGCTCCGCCGCCTCCTTTTGCGAAATAACGTCCTCGCAAAAGGAGGCGACCTCTGCCCATGCCTCCTCGCTCTCCAGCATGGAGCTGACCACGCCGGGGAGCGAGAGGTCCCGCCCGACCACCGCGGTCAGACTGCGGCGCAGCTCTGACCAGGCGGGGCACACCTCTAGGGTGTGCTGTGCCGTGTCCTCCGGCGCACCGCAGTCATGGCACGCCGGAGTCTCCTCCCTCCCGATCCGGTGCAGGTGCGATCCAAAACAGCCATGGCCGGACAACACCTGCACCAGACGGAATGAGAGGAAGCCGTGTGACCGCTCGAGCCAGCCTCGCAGGACCGGACCGAGCGCGTCCAAGGTTCGCCGGCCAAAGGTGGCGGCTGCGAGGTCCTCCGTCCAATGGAGGACGATGGCGTCCCTCGCCTCTTGCCGCACGGCCTCCCGCTCCTCCGCGACGGGGCGCTCCCCGAGCGCTTTTCGCCGCGCCGTCCACTCGTACACTCTGGCGAGCACCCATGCCTCCAACTCCCAAGGAGGGGTGCCAGCCAGAGCGCATGCCGCCGAAAAGCCCACCGAGCGGTAGGCCCTTGCCACCCTTAGTGCAATGGCCCTTTGGGGCCTGCGGATCGCCGTTGCGTTCTCCCGCCTGTGCAGGGAGTCCGCCCAGATAGGGGCCCCATATAGGGCCATGCTCCGCAGGATGCCGGCATACAATCGCCGGCACTGCGCGTTGGGCCCCCCCAGGTTCGGGAGGAGCCACGAGAGGGCGTCCGCGGCTTTCAGCAGGCGCGTTGACAGCCCGCTGAAATGCGGGCCAAATCGCCACCTGCTGTCCAGCACCAGGCCCAGATATTTCATCTGGGTCTGGACCCCGATCCTGACGCCCTCCACAACTATGTGGGCGTCGGGAGGGCAGCGCTGCCGAGGCCCGTGAAAGAAAACGGCCTCGGTCTTGTGCAGCGCCACCTTCAGTCCCAAGCGGCGGATCCTCCCTGCAACCAAGGATCCGCCAGCCGAGGCCAGACAGGCCGCCTCCCTGTAGCTCCTCCCCCGGGCAGTGAGGAGAGTGTCATCCGCGTAACAGATGACACTCGTGCCCTGGAGGAGGGCTCCCCGCAGGAGCCAGTCAAACCCTATATTCCATAGGGGGGGCCCCAGCACCGACCCCTGCGGAACACCGCACTCTGCGCCGTATCGCCTCACCCTGGCCGTCTTGTCCACAAGGAGGATCTCTCGATCCTCCAAGTAGCTGGCCAGGAGGCTCCTCAAGTATTGAGGCACTCCGTGATACCGAAGTGCCTCCAATATTGTCGAGTGGGGCACGGAGTTGAAGGCGTTGGCTATGTCGAATGACACCGCCAACACTCCGCCCCCCGCCTCCACCGCCTCCTTCACCTGACCCTTGAGTAGGGCCAGCGCGTCTATCGTCGAACGCCCTCGTCGAAAACCGAATTGGGCGTCCGACAGATTCGGCCCCACCCCCCGCAACAGCCCATTGAGCCGGGAGGCGACAATCCCCTCGAATAATTTACCGACCTCATCAAGCAGAACGATGGGCCGGTATGCCGAGGGGGAGTCCACCGGGCGTCCCTCCTTTCGGAGGAGGCACAGCTGCCCCTCCTTCCACAGTTTCGGGAACCTGCCAGCCGTAAAGCACGCGCTGAACAGGTCCCGAATTCTGCCCTCCATTTGGGCGGCAGCAATGGCCACCACCCGTGCAGGGACGCCGTCCGGTCCAGGGGCCGTCTTCTTCGCGCGGAGGCTGAGAACCCCCGCGTACAATTCGTCCGCCGTCACCGGGGGGACCTCCTCCTCCGGCGAAGTTGCGCCTTGCGGAGGGTCCATTGTTGGTGGGGTAAAGTCGGTCCTGCGCGGAAACAGGGACCGGACCTACCCGTCCAGCAACGCCGGCTCGAGAGTCTCCGTCAATGGGGGACCACAGGGGCGCAGTTGGTTCCGCGCCGCCTTGTATGGTCTCCCATATGGATCCCGGTCGAGCCCTGCCAGCATCTCGGCCCTCGCCGAGTCCTTGGCGGCGCCAATCGCCGACTTGAGGACCGTCCTCGCCTCTTGGTAAGTAGCGTAGAGGCGGTCCTCGTTTTCCCGATTCCGGGCGCTGCGTCGTCGGCTCCGCGTGAAGGCCCTTCTGGCCGACACGCAGGCGGCTCGGAGCCCCGCCAGTTCCTCCGTCCACCAATAGACGGCACGACGGGGAGGCGGACGGCGAGACCGAGGCATGCTGGAGTTGCACACCTCGGTCAGGGACCTCCTGAGCTGAACCGCTGCGGTGTCCACGTCCAGGACCTCGACAGGGGGCGACAACCAGTCCTGGAGAAAGGCCGCCTCCCGAGCGGCCTCCCGGTCCAGGCGGGTGAGAGCCCACCGTGGGAAGGGAGATTTGCCCGAGCGAGCCACCCTCCCCTGGGCGGAGATGTCGAACCGCACGTATCGGTGGTCCGACAAGGTCTCCACCATCTCCACCCGCCAATTCACGACGCGGGCGGCTAGCGCGGGGGTGGCAAACGTGACGTCAACCACCGACCCTCCCTGCTGCCGCACACACGTGTGGACCGCCCCCCTGTTGAGGAGGGACACGCCGGATGAGGCCGCCCAAAATTCGACGGCGCGTCCTCGGACGTTGCACGAGGCAGCCGGGTTGCCCCAGGCCACCGACTTGGCGTTCAGGTCGCCCAACACGACGACCTGGCGCGGTGCCGCCCTCCCTACGACTGCGGTGAGGACTTCGAGGAAATCCTCAAAGTCCGAGAGAGGGCGGTTTGGGGAGAAATAGACCCCTACCACACCTACGTCTCCCCACGCGGCGGCCACGTATCCCGGTCCTCTCTCTAATAGCGAGAGGGGAGGGGAGTCTGTGGAAGACCGCGACATCAACGCCACCAAGCCGTCCCGATCGCCCAGCCAATGGCCGGGGACCGAGTAAGGCTCGGCAACCACCGCCAAGTCCACCAACCACTCAGCCATGGTCTGCATCAGCAGATCCTGGGCTGCCCTGCAGTGGTTGGTGTTCGCCTGGAGTATGCGATGTTCGACCCTATCCATCGATAGTCATAACCTCCGTCATCGCCTCCGCGGCCACCGCGGTTCCTACCTCGGGAACGACGGTGCTGGCAGCCCGACCCATCGGCGCTTTGCCCCTCTTAGGGGGAGGATTGCAGTTCCTCCCCTTCATGACGTGGTCTGCCGGGCGGCCACTGGCGGCACACACTGCGCAGTGCGGAGTGGCAGCCGTGCAGGAGCTGCTCTTGTGGCCCTCCTTGCTGCAGCGATAGCAGCTGTCCGTCCTATCGACCGTGGACGGACAGAGGGCTCGAGTGTGTCCGATACCGAAGCACCTGTAGCACCGAAGAGGCTGGTCTACAAGTGCCCGGACTGCACCCGAGCTGAAGCCGACGGTAAGCCGTCCCTTGTCGAGGACGGCTTTGGCAGCCGCGACTGGGCACTCGAGGCGAATAGTGCCCATGCCACCGCGACCGGGCCTGATGTCCCGGCCGTGCACCTCTGCGACGTCACAGCCCCCCATTGCTGCAACCGCCGCCACCACCTCCTCTTTGGTGACCGAGTCATCCAGGTCGGTCACCTCGATGGTCGTCGCCTTGACTGGACGGGCCACCTTGGCCGCGTCCGCGATGACCTCCTGCAGCTTCGATGCGAAGAGGTCCGCATGAGCTTTGCCCTCTGCGCCCGGGAACTCGAATATTCGAGCCCCGGCTTGGGTTCGACGGCAAGAGACTTTGCCGATCCCCAGTTGAGTGGGATCGGCATTGGCACGCGCCCGCAACAATATCGACGCGTACGTCTCCCCTCGCTCCGCAGCCTCCGCGGTGAGCGTCACCACAACGGCTGCGGTCTTTGGGGGAACGAGTTTCCCCGTTCCCTTCCCTCTCCCTTTTCCCTTTCCAGTCGCTTTCTTTCCCGTCTGCGACTGATTGGGAGGTGTGGTGGCGGGCACGGCAGGAACGGCCGTCGCGGCTTTTTTGGCCTTTTTGGCCTTGCCCTTGCCCCTCCCGGCAACCTCGGTCCACCCATGCTGGTTGGACGGGGTTGTAGAAGGAAGAAAGGCGTCTTCCCCCTGGGAGGACGGCGCCGGCTCACTTTGCCTCTTGTCCGCCGCAAGCGGCGGTCGGAGGCGTTTCTCCGGCAAGAGCCGGTCCTCAATGCCTGCTAAGCAGGCTCTTGTGAAGGCCCTCTCCTCCATGACGACCTTGCGGATGATATCCTCAAGGTTGGAGGCGGAGCCCTCTGCCGCAGGTCTTTCCGCAGGTCTTCCTCCTGCTTGGTCTGGCCGAGCCGTGGCTTCAGCCAGCTTCTGATGTAGCTGGCTGACCTCCGATTGCAGGCGATCGACTTTCGCCTGCAGTTGCCGCGTTTCGTCGGTCGCCTTGCGCTGGACCATCTCCTGTATGATGCCACGCATGCTCGCGGCCCGGCATTTAAGGGCCTTTTGGAAGGTCCCTTTCAAGTTGGAGGATTTAGAGGCGATCTCCACTATCTCCTCCTCGTCCTCCTCAGCCATCCGCTCCAGCTCGGCCAGTGAGTGGTCCGCGTACAGAACGCGGGACGCTCCGTACCCGGACTTGGCCCGGGCAGCGCGCGCCCGTTGCTCCTTGGCAGCAACCTGCTCCTCCAGGTCTTGCTGGTGCTGCTCCCGCCGAGCCAGGTCCAACTGACGCTGAGCGTCCGCGAGACCCACGACGTGGGTGTCCGCGGCTGTCGGTGGCTTTTTGGCCTTAGGACGCCCCGCCGAGCCCGAAGAGCCCTCGGACCCGTTCCGCAGGAAGGCCCGCTTCCGCGACTGAAAATCACCCCCGTCCGACACGCCAGCCATGGACTCTTTGTCAGAGTCAGACAACGAGTCCAAGTCCAACGGGTTCTCAAAGAAGCTAGCTGCAGACGGCGCGCGGCTAGCCTCTGACGCCGAAGCGTCGGACTGGCCCTGAGAAGGGCCTTTGGGTTGGCCCTGAGAAGGGCCTTTGGGTTGGCCCTGAGAAGGGCCTTTGGGTTGGCCCTGAGAAGAGCCTTTTGGTCGGCCCCGAGAAGGGCGTTTGGGTTGGCCCTGAGAAGGGCCTTTGGGTTTTAAAAACTGCCCGAAGGCATCCCGCGTGGGTTTAGGCATAGCCTCCGCAGGTTCGTTCGCTCAACGCAATAAAATAAAATTCGCAACGAAAGCACAGTGCACTTTGGCCGAGCCCAGTCTGCCACTCCGTTACGGTGGTCAGAACTGGGTCGTTTCCAGGGGACGCGACGTGGACGCAAGCACTGTGGGGTGGTCCCCCAACCTAACCTAACCTAACCTAACCTAACCTAACCTTTTTTTTTTTTTTTTTTTTTTTTTTTTTTTTTTTTTTTTTTTTTTTTTTTTTTTTTTTTTTTTTTTTTTGCGCTGGGAAAAAATGCATTACGCATACCCTCCCATTGGGGGAATGGGGGGCTATGTGGGACTCCCCGGTCTGACCCGGTATACCCACTAAAACAACCCAGCGGCACTCCCGCCTCGTCTTGAGTGGAGGGGACTGGGAGATTGGCGCAGCCTGTACGTCCAGTCCTCCTCCGACGACCGTCCGCCTTTAATGCGGACGCTTCACGCCCTCCCCGTTGAGGGAGGGCCGGGAATGACTTACGAAGGTGATGACGGGTGCAATGCGGGCGGAGGCGCCCCCGCGCCTGTCGCCCGCCTGTCACCACCATGAGGAGGGAGGAGACGACGCCCTCTCCGACCTCTTCGTCTCCGGAGCGGCGCAGCGAGAGGATCGTCCTCCCGCTCGCGCTCCGCCGCCTCCTTTTGCGAAATAACGTCCTCGCAAAAGGAGGCGACCTCTGCCCATGCCTCCTCGCTCTCCAGCATGGAGCTGACCACGCCGGGGAGCGAGAGGTCCCGCCCGACCACCGCGGTCAGACTGCGGCGCAGCTCTGACCAGGCGGGGCACACCTCTAGGGTGTGCTGTGCCGTGTCCTCCGGCGCACCGCAGTCATGGCACGCCGGAGTCTCCTCCCTCCCGATCCGGTGCAGGTGCGATCCAAAACAGCCATGGCCGGACAACACCTGCACCAGACGGAATGAGAGGAAGCCGTGTGACCGCTCGAGCCAGCCTCGCAGGACCGGACCGAGCGCGTCCAAGGTTCGCCGGCCAAAGGTGGCGGCTGCGAGGTCCTCCGTCCAATGGAGGACGATGGCGTCCCTCGCCTCTTGCCGCACGGCCTCCCGCTCCTCCGCGACGGGGCGCTCCCCGAGCGCTTTTCGCCGCGCCGTCCACTCGTACACTCTGGCGAGCACCCATGCCTCCAACTCCCAAGGAGGGGTGCCAGCCAGAGCGCACGCCGCCGAAAAGCCCACCGAGCGGTAGGCCCTTGCCACCCTTAGTGCAATGGCCCTTTGGGGCCTGCGGATCGCCGTTGCGTTCTCCCGCCTGTGCAGGGAGTCCGCCCAGATAGGGGCCCCATATAGGGCCATGCTCCGCAGGATGCCGGCATACAATCGCCGGCACTGCGCGTTGGGCCCCCCCAGGTTCGGGAGGAGCCACGAGAGGGCGTCCGCGGCTTTCAGCAGGCGCGTTGACAGCCCGCTGAAATGCGGGCCAAATCGCCACCTGCTGTCCAGCACCAGGCCCAGATATTTCATCTGGGTCTGGACCCCGATCCTGACGCCCTCCACAACTATGTGGGCGTCGGGAGGGCAGCGCTGCCGAGGCCCGTGAAAGAAAACGGCCTCGGTCTTGTGCAGCGCCACCTTCAGTCCCAAGCGGCGGATCCTCCCTGCAACCAAGGATCCGCCAGCCGAGGCCAGACAGGCCGCCTCCCTGTAGCTCCTCCCCCGGGCAGTGAGGAGAGTGTCATCCGCGTAACAGATGACACTCGTGCCCCGGAGGAGAGCTCCCCGCAGGAGCCAGTCAAACCCTATATTCCATAGGGGGGGCCCCAGCACCGACCCCTGCGGAACACCGCACTCTGCGCCGTATCGCCTCACCCTGGCCGTCTTGTCCACAAGGAGGATCTCTCGATCCTCCAAGTAGCTGGCCAGGAGGCTCCTCAAGTATTGAGGCACTCCGTGATACCGAAGTGCCTCCAATATTGTCGAGTGGGGCACGGAGTTGAAGGCGTTGGCTATGTCGAATGACACCGCCAACACTCCGCCCCCCGCCTCCACCGCCTCCTTCACCTGACCCTTGAGTAGGGCCAGCGCGTCTATCGTCGAACGCCCTCGTCGAAAACCGAATTGGGCGTCCGACAGATTTGGCCCCACCCCCCGCAACAGCCCATTGAGCCGGGAGGCGACAATCCCCTCGAATAATTTACCGACCTCATCAAGCAGAACGATGGGCCGGTATGCCGAGGGGGAGTCCACCGGGCGTCCCTCCTTTCGGAGGAGGCACAGCTGCCCCTCCTTCCACAGTTTCGGGAACCTGCCAGCCGTAAAGCACGCGCTGAACAGGTCCCGAATTCTGCCCTCCATTTGGGCGGCAGCAATGGCCACCACCCGTGCAGGGACGCCGTCCGGTCCAGGGGCCGTCTTCTTCGCGCGGAGGCTGAGAACCCCCGCGTACAATTCGTCCGCCGTCACCGGGGGGACCTCCTCCTCCGGCGAAGTTGCGCCTTCCGGAGGGTCCATTGTTGGTGGGGTAAAGTCGGTCCTGCGCGGAAACAGGGACCGGACCACCCCGTCCAGCAACGCCGGCTCGAGAGTCTCCGTCAATGGGGGACCACAGGGGCGCAGTTGGTTCCGCGCCGCCTTGTATGGTCTCCCATATGGATCCCGGTCGAGCCCTGCCAGCATCTCGGCCCTCGCCGAGTCCTTGGCGGCGCCAATCGCCGACTTGAGGACCGTCCTCGCCTCTTGGTAAGTAGCGTAGAGGCGGTCCTCGTTTTCCCGATTCCGGGCGCTGCGTCGTCGGCTCCGCGTGAAGGCCCTTCTGGCCGACACGCAGGCGGCTCGGAGCCCCGCCAGTTCCTCCGTCCACCAATAGACGGCACGACGGGGAGGCGGACGGCGAGACCGAGGCATGCTGGAGTTGCACACCTCGGTCAGGGACCTCCTGAGCTGAACCGCTGCGGTGTCCACGTCCAGGACCTCGACAGGGGGCGACAACCAGTCCTGGAGAAAGGCCGCCTCCTGAGCGGCCTCCCGGTCCAGGCGGGTGAGAGCCCACCGTGGGAAGGGAGATTTGCCCGAGCGGGCCACCCTCCCCTGGGCGGAGATGTCGAACCGCACGTATCGGTGGTCCGACAAGGTCTCCACCATCTCCACCCGCCAATTCACGACGCGGGCGGCTAGCGCGGGGGTGGCAAACGTGACGTCAACCACCGACCCTCCCTGCTGCCGCACACACGTGTGGACCGCCCCCCTGTTGAGGAGGGACACGCCGGATGAGGCCGCCCAAAACTCGACGGCGCGTCCTCGGACGTTGCACGAGGCAGCCGGGTTGCCCCAGGCCACCGACTTGGCGTTCAGGTCGCCCAACACGACGACCTGGCGCGGCGCCGCCCTCCCTACGACTGCGGTGAGGACTTCGAGGAAATCCTCAAAGTCCGAGAGAGGGCGGTTTGGGGAGAAATAGACCCCCACCACACCTACGTCTCCCCACGTGGCGGCCACGTATCCCGGTCCTCTCTCTAATAGCGAGAGGGGAGGGGAGTCTGTGGAAGACCGCGCCAACAACGCCACCAAGCCGTCCCGATCGCCCAGCCAATGGCCGGGGACCGAGTAAGGCTCGGCAACCACCGCCAAGTCCACCAACCACTCAGCCATGGTCTGCATCAGCAGATCCTGGGCTGCCCTGCAGTGGTTGGTGTTCGCCTGGAGAATGCGATGATGGACCCTATCCATCGATCGTCATTTCTCCCCCCTCCGCGGCCACCGCGGTTCCTACCTCGGGAACGACGGTGCTGGCAGCCGGACCCATCGGCGCTTTGCCCCTCTTAGGGGGAGGATTGCAGTTCCTCCCCTTCATGACGTGGTCTGCCGGGCGGCCACTGGCGGCACACACTGCGCAGTGCGGAGTGGCAGCCGTGCAGGAGCCGCTCTTGTGGCCCTCCTTGCTGCAGCGATAGCAGCTGTCCGTCCTATCGACCGTGGACGGACAGAGGGCTCGAGTGTGTCCGATACCGAAGCACCTGTAGCACCGAAGAGGCTGGTCTACAAGTGCCCGGACTGCACCCGAGCTGAAGCCGACGGTAAGCCGTCCCTTGTCGAGGACGGCTTTGGCAGCCGCGACTGGGCACTCGAGGCGAATAGTGCCCATACCACCGCGACCGGGCCTGATGTCCCGGCCGTGCACCTCTGCGACGTCACAGCCTCCCATTGCTGCGACCGCCGCCACCACCTCCTCTTTGGTGACCGAGTCATCCAGGTCGGTCACCTCGATGGTCGTCGCCTTGACCGGTCGGGCTACCTTGGCCGCGTCCGCGATGGCCTCCTGCAGCTTCGATGCAAAGAGGTCCGCATGAGCTTTGCCCTCTGCCCCCGGGAACTCGAATATTCGAGCCCCAGCTTGTGTTCGCCGGCAAGAGACTTTGCCGATCCCCAGTTGAGTGGGATCGGCGTTGGCACGCGCCCGCAACAATATCGACGCGTACGTCTCCCCTCGCTCCGCAGCCTCCGCGGTGAGCGTCACCACAACGGCGGCGGTCTTTGGGGGAACGAGTTTCCCCCTTGTCTTCTCCTTTGTTTTCCCTCTCCCTTTCCCCTTCCCAGTCGTCTGCGACTGATTGGGAGGTGTGGTGGCGGGCACGGCAGGAACGGCCGTCTCGGCTTTTTTGCCCTTTTTGGCCTTTTTGGCCTTGCCCTTGCCCCTTCCGGCAACCTCGGTCCACCCATGCTGGTTGGACGGGGTTGTCGAAGGGAGAAAGGCGTCTTCCCCCTGGGAGGACGGCCCCGGCTCGCATTGCCTCTTGTCCGCCGCAAGCGGCGGTCGGAGGCGTTTCTCCGGCAAGAGCCGGTCCTCAATCCCTGCTAAACAGGCTCTTGTGAAGGCCCTCTCCTCCATAACGACCTTGCGGATGATATCCTCAAGGTTGGAGGCGGGGCCCTCTGCCGCAGGTCTTCCCTCAGGTTCCGCTTGTCCTGGCCGAGCCGTGGCTTCAGCCAGCTTCTGATGAAGCTGGCTGACCTCCGATTGCAGGCGATCGGCTTTCGCCTGCAGTTGCCGCGTTTCCTCGGTCGCCTTGCGCTGGACCATCTCCTGGATGATGCCACGCATGCTCGCGGCCCGGCTTTTAAGGGCCTTTTGGAAGGTCCCTTTCAAGTTGGAGGATTTAGAGGCGATCTCCACTATCTCCTCCTCGTCCTCCTCAGCCATTCGCTCCAGCTCGGCCAGCGAGTGGTCCGCGTACAGAACGCGGGACGCGCCGTACCCGGACTTGGCCCGGGCAGCGCGCGCCCGTTGCTCCTTGGCAGCAACCCGCTCCTCCAGGTCTTGCTGGTGCTGCTCCCGCCGAGCCAGGTCCAACTGACGCTGAGCGTCCGCGAGACCCACGACGTGGGTGTCCGCGGCTGTCGGTGGCTTTTTGGCCTTAGGACGCCCCGCCGAGCCCGAAGAGCCCTCGGACCCGTTCCGCAGGAAGGCCCGCTTCCGCGACTGGAAATCGCCCCCGTCCGACACGCCAGCCATGGACGTGACCTCTTTGTCGGAGTCAGACAACGAGTCCAAGTCCAACGGGTTCTCAAAGAAGCTAGCTGCAGACGGCGCGCGGCTAGCCTCTGACGCCGAAGCGTCGGACTGGCCCTGAGAAGGGCCTTTTGGTTGGCCCTGAGAAGGGCCTTTGGGTTGGCCCTGAGAAGGGCCTTTGGCTTGGCCCTGAGAAGGGCCTTTTGGTCGGCCTCGCGAAGGGCGTTTGGGTTGGCCCTGAGAAGGGCCTTTGGGTTTTAAAAACTGCCCGAAGGCATCCCGCGTGGGTTTGGGCATAGCCTCCGCAGGTTCGTTCACTCAAGGCAAGATAAAAAGCAACGAAAGCACAGTGCACTTTGGCCGAGCCCAGTCTGCCACTCCGTTACGGTGGTCAGAACTGGGTCGTTTCCAGGGGACGCGACGTGGACGCAAGCACTGTGGGGTGGTCCCCCAACCTAACCTTTTTTTTTTTTTTTTTTTTTTTTTTTTTTTTTTTTTTTTTTTTTTTTTTGCGCTGGGAAAAAATGCATTACGCATACCCTCCCATTGGGGGAATGGGGGGCTATGTGGGACTCCCCGGTCTGACCCGGTATACCCACTAAAACAACCCAGCGGCACTCCCGCCTCGTCTTGAGTGGAGGGGACTGGGAGATTGGCGCAGCCTGTACGTCCAGTCCTCCTCCGACGACCGTCCGCCTTTAAGGCAGACGCTTCACGCCCTCCCCGTGGGGGGAGGGCCGGGAATGACCGACGAAGGTGATGACGGGTGCAATGCGGGCGGAGGCGCCCCCGCGCCTGTCGCCCGCCTGTCACCACCACGAGGAGGGAGGAGACGACGCCCTCTCCGACCTCTTCTTCGTCTACGGAGCGGCGCAGCGAGAGGATCGTCCTCCCGCACGCGCTCCGCCGCCTCCTTTTGCGAAATAACGTCCTCGCAAAAGGAGGCGACCTCTGCCCAGGCCTCCTCGCTCTCCAGCATGGAGCTGACCACGCCGGGGAGCGAGAGGTCCTGCCCGACCACCGCGATCAGACTGCGGCGCAGCTCTGACCAGGCTGGGCACACCTCTAGGGTGTGCTGTGCCGTGTCCTCCGGCGCACCGCAGTCATGGCACGCCGGAGTCTCCTCCCTCCCGATCCGGTGCAGGTGCGATCCAAAACAGCCATGGCCGGACAACACCTGCACCAGACGGAATGAGAGGAAGCCGTGTGACCGCTCGAGCCAGCCTCGCAGGACCGGACCGAGCGCGTCCAAGGTTCGCCGGCCAAAGGTGGCGGCTGCGAGGTCCTCCGTCCAATGGAGGACGATGGCGTCCCTCGCCTCTTGCCGCACGGCCTCCCGCTCCTCCGCGACGGGGCGCTCCCCGAGCGCTTTTCGCCGCGCCGTCCACTCGTACACTCTGGCGAGCACCCATGCCTCCAACTCC
Organism: Dasypolia templi; assembly: GCA_963555695.1. NCBI lineage: Eukaryota > Metazoa > Arthropoda > Insecta > Lepidoptera > Noctuidae > Dasypolia > Dasypolia templi. The sequence goes on along the minus strand of CAUVWP010000039.1, from coordinate 15,916 downwards.
CAAGGAGGGGTGCCAGCCAGAGCGCATGCCGCCGAAAAGCCCACCGAGCGGTAGGCCCTTGCCACCCTTAGTGCAATGGCCCTTTGGGGCCTGCGGATCGCCGTTGCGTTCTCCCGCCTGTGCAGGGAGTCCGCCCAGATAGGGGCCCCATATAGGGCCATGCTCCGCAGGATGCCGGCATACAATCGCCGGCACTGCGCGTTGGGCCCCCCCAGGTTCGGGAGGAGCCACGAGAGGGCGTCCGCGGCTTTCAGCAGGCGCGTTGACAGCCCGCTGAAATGCGGGCCAAATCGCCACCTGCTGTCCAGCACCAGGCCCAGATATTTCATCTGGGTCTGGACCCCGATCCTGACGCCCTCCACAACGATGTGGGCGTCGAGAGGGCAGCGCTGCCGAGGCCCGTGAAAGAAAACGGCCTCGGTCTTGTGCAGCGCCACCTTCAGTCCCAAGCGGCGGATCCTCCCTGCAACCAAGGATCCGCCAGCCGAGGCCAGACAGGCCGCCTCCCTGAAGCTCCTCCCCCGGGCAGCGAGGAGAGTGTCATCCGCGTAACAAATGACGCTCGTGCCCTGGAGGAGGGCTCCCCGCAAGAGCCAGTCGAAACCTATGTTCCACAGGGGCGGCCCCAGCACCGACCCCTGCGGAACACCGCACTCTGCGCCGTGACGCCTCACCCTGGCCGTCTTGTCCACAAGGAGGATCTCTCGATCCTCCAAGTAGCTGGCCAGGAGGCTCCTCAAGTATTGAGGCACTCCGTGATACCGAAGTGCCTCCAATATTGTCGAGTGGGGCACGGAGTTGAAGGCGTTGGCTATGTCGAATGACACCGCCAACACTCCGCCCCCCGCCTCCACTGCCTCCTTCACCTGACCCTTGAGAAGGGCCAGCGCGTCAATCGTCGAACGCCCTTGTCGAAAACCGAATTGGGCGTCCGACAGATTCGGCCCCACCCCCCGCAACAGGCTATTGAGCCGGGAGGCGACAATCCCCTCGAACAATTTACCGACCTCATCAAGCAGAACGATGGGCCGGTATGCCGAGGGGGAGTCCACCGGGCGTCCCTCCTTTCGGAGGAGGCACAGCTGCCCCTCCTTCCACAGTTTCGGGAACCTGCCAGCCGTAAAGCACGCGCTGAACAGGTCCCGAATTCTGTCCTCCATTTGGGCGGCAGCAATAGCCACCACCCGTGCAGGGACGCCGTCCGGTCCAGGAGCCGTCTTCTTCGCGCGGAGGCTGAGAACCCCCGCGTATAGCTCCTCAGCCGTCACCGGGGGGACCTCCTCCTCCGGCGGAGTCGCCCCTTGCGGAGGGTCCATTGTTGGTGGGGTGAAGTCGGTCCTGCGCGGAAACAGGGACCGGACCACCCCATCCAGCAACGCCGGCTCGAGGGTCTCCGTCAATGGGGGACCACAGGGGCGTAGTTGGTTCCGCGCCGCCTTGTATGGTCTCCCATATGGATCCCGGTCGAGCCCTGCCAGCATCTCGGCCCTCGCCGAGTCCTTGGCGGCGCCAATCGCCGACTTGAGGACCGTCCTCGCCTCTTGGTAAGAAGCGTAGAGGCGGTCCTCGTTTTCCTGACTCCGGGCGCTGCGTCGTCGGCTCCGCGTGAAGGCCCTTCTGGCCGCCACGCAGGCGGCTCGGAGCCCCGCCAGTTCCTCCGTCCACCAATAGACGGCACGACGGGGAGGCGGGCGGCGAGAGCGAGGCATGCTGGCGTTGCACACCTCGGTCAGGGACCTCCTGAGCTGCACCGCTGCGGTGTCCACGTCCAGGACCTCGACGGGGGGCGACAGCCAGTCCTGGAGAAAGGCCGCCTCCTGAGCTGCCTCGCGGTCCAGGCGGGTGAGAGCCCACCGTGGGAAGGGAGATTTGCCAGGGCGGGCCACCCTCCCCTGGGCGGAGATGTCGAACCGCACGTATCGGTGGTCCGACAAGGTCTCCACCATCTCCACCCGCCAATTCACGACGCGGGCGGCTAGCGCGGGGGTGGCAAACGTGACGTCAACCACCGACCCTCCCTGCTGCCGCACACACGTGTGGACCGCCCCCCTGTTGAGGAGGGACACGCCGGATGAGGCCGCCCAAAATTCGACGGCGCGTCCTCGGACGTTGCACGAGGCAGCAGGGTTGCCCCAGGCCACCGACTTGGCGTTCAGGTCACCCAACACGACGACCTGGCGCGGCGCCGCCCTCCCTACGACTGCGGTGAGGACTTCGAGGAAATCCTCAAAGTCCGAGAGAGGGCGGTTTGGGGAGAAATAAACCCCCACCACACCTACGTCTCCCCACGCGGCGGCCACGTATCCCGGTCCTCTCTCTAAAAGCGAGAGGGGAGGGGAGTCTGTGGAAGACCGCGTCGCCAACGCCACCAAGCCGTCCCGATCGCCCAGCCAGTGGCCGGGGACCGAGTAAGGCTCAGCAACCACCGCCAAGTCCACCAACCACTCAGCCATGGTCTGCATCAGCAGATCCTGGGCTGCCCTGCAGTGGTTGGTGTTCGCCTGGAGAATGCGATGATGGACCCTATCCATCGATCGACATTTCTCCCCCCTCCGCGGCCACCGCGGTTCCTGCCTCGGGAACAGACGGACGGACGGTGCTGGCAGCCGGACCGATCGGCGCTTTGCCCCTCTTAGGGGGAGGATTGCAGTTCCTCCCCTTCATGACGTGGTCCGCCGGGCGGCCACTGGCGGCACACACTGCGCAGTGCGGAGTGGCAGCCGTGCAGGAGCTGCTTTTGTGGCCCTCCTTGCCGCAGCGATAGCAGCTGTCCGTCCTATCGACCGTGGACGGACAGAGGGCTCGAGTGTGTCCGATACCGAAGCACCTGTAGCACCGAAGAGGCTGGTCTACAAGTGCCCGGACTGCACCCGAGCTGAAGCCGACGGTAAGCCGTCCCTTATCGAGGACGGCTTTGGCAGCGGCGACTGGGCACTCGAGGCGAATGGTGCCCATGCCACCGCGACCGGGCCTAATGTCCCGGCCGTGCACATCTGCGACGTCACACCCCCCTATCGCTGCGACCGCCGCCACCACCTCCTCTTTGGTGACCGAGTCATCCAGGTCGGTCACCTCTATGGTCGTCGCTTTGACTGGACGGGCCACCTTGGCCGCGTCTGCGATGACCTCCTGCAGCTTCGACGCGAAGAGGTCCGCATGAGCTCTGCCCTCTGCCCCCGGGAACTCGAAAATTCGAGCACCGGCTTGGGTTCGCCGGCAAGAGACTTTGCCGATCCCCAGTTGAGTGGGATCGGCATTGGCACGCGCCCGCAACAAAATGGACGCGTACGTCTCGCCCCGCTCCGCAGCCTCCGCGGTGAGCGTCACCACAACGGCTGCGGTCTTTGGGGGAACGAGTTTCCCCTCTCTCTTCCCTCTCCCTTTTCCCTTTCCAGTCGCTTTCTTGGGTTGCGACTGATTGGGAGGTGTGGTGGCGGGCACGGCAAGGACGGCCGTCGCGGCTTTTTTGGCCTTTTTGGCCTTGCCCTTGCCCCTCCCGGCAACCTCGGTCCACCCATGCTGGTTGGACGGGGTTGTGGACGGTAGAAAGGCGTCTTCCCCCTGGGAGGACGGCCCCGGCTCACTTTGCCTCTTGTCCGCCGCAAGCGGCGGTCGGAGGCGTTTCTCCGGCAAGAGCCGGTCCTCGATGCCTGCTAAGCAGGCTCGTGTGAAGGCCCTCTCCTCCATGACGACCTTTCGGATGACATCCTCAAGGTTGGAGGCGGGGCCCTCTGCCGCAGGTCTTCTTTCAGGTTCCGCTGAGTCTGGCCGAGCCGTGGCTTCAGCCAGCTTCTGATGTAGCTGGCTGACCTCCGATTGCAGGCGATCGACTTTCGCCTGCAGTTGCCGCGTTTCGTCGCTCGCCTTCCGCTGGACCATCTCTTTGACGATGCCACGCATGCTCGCGGCCCTACATTTAAGGGCCTTTTGGAAGGTCCCTTTTAGGTTCGAGGATTTAGAGGCGATCTCCACTATCTCCTCCTCGTCCTCCTCAGCCATCCGCTCCAGCTCAGCCAGCGAGTGGTCCGCGTACAGAACGCGGGACGCGCCGTACCCGGACTTGGCCCGGGCAGCGCGCGCCCGATTCTCTTTAGCAGCAACCCGCTCCTCCAGGTCTTTTTGGTGCTGTTCCCGCCGAGCTAAGTCCAACTGTCGTTGGGCGTCCGCGAGACCCACGACGTGGGTGTCCGCGGCTGTCGCTGGCTTTTTGGCCTTTGACCGCCCCGCCGAGCCCGAGGAGCCCTCTGACCCATTCCTTAGGAATGCCCGCTTCCGCGACTGTGAGTCGCCACCGTCCGAAACTCCAGCCATGGACTCTTTGTCTGAGTCCGACAGCGAGTCCATGTCCAAGGGACAACCAAAGAAGCTAGCTGCAGACGGCGCGCGGCTAGCCTCTGACGCCGAAGCGTCGGACTGGCCCTGATAAGGGCCTTTCGGTTGGCCCTGAGAAGGGCCTTTGGGTTGGCCCTGAGAAGGGCCTTTGGGTTGGCCCTGAGAAGGGCCTTTGGCTTGGCCCTGAGAAGGGCCTTTGGGTTGGCCCTGAGAAGGGCCTTTAGGTGTTAAAAATCGCCCGAAGGCATCCCGCGTGGGTTTGGGCATAGCCTCCGCAGATTCGTACGCTCAAGTCAAGATAAAATTCGCTACGAAAGCACAGTGCACTTTGGCCGAGCCCAGTCTGCCACTCCGTTACGGTGGTCAGAACTGGGTCGTTTCCAGGGGACGCGACGTGGACGCAAGCACTGTGGGGTGGTCCCCCCCCCCAACCTAACCTAACCTAACCTAACCTAACCTTTTTTTAGAAAAAATGCATTACGCATACCCTCCCATTGGGGGAATGGGGGGCTATGTGGGACTCCCCGGTCTGACCCGGTATACCCACTAAAACAACCCAGCGGCACTCCCGCCTCGTCTTGAGTGGAGGGGACTGGGAGATTGGCGCAGCCTGTACGTCCAGTCCTCCTCCGACGACCGTCCGCCTTTAAGGCGGACGTTTCACGCCCTCCCCGTTGGGGGAGGGCCGGGAATGACCGACGAAGGTGATGACGAGTGCAATGCGGGCGGAGGCGCCCCCGCGCCTGTCGCCCGCCTGTCACCACCACGAGGAGGGAGGAGACGACGCCCTCTCCGACCTCTTCTTCGTCTACGGAGCGGCGCAGCGAGAGGATCGTCCTCCCGCACGCGCTCCGCCGCCTCCTTTTGCGAAATAACGTCCTCGCAAAAGGAGGCGACCTCTGCCCAGGCCTCCTCGCTCTCCAGCATGGAGCTGACCACGCCGGGGAGCGAGAGGTCCTGCCCGACCACCGCGATCAGACTGCGGCGCAGCTCTGACCAGGCTGGGCACACCTCTAGGGTGTGCTGTGCCGTGTCCTCCGGCGCACCGCAGTCATGGCACGCCGGCGTCTCCTCCCTCCCGATCCTGTGCAGGTGCGATCCAAAACAGCCATGGCCGGACAACACCTGCACCAGACGGAATGAGAGGAAGCCGTGGGACCGCTCGAGCCAGCCTCGCAGGACCGGACCGAGCGCGTCCAACGTGCGCCGGCCAAAGGTGGCGGCTGCGAGGTCCTCCGTCCAATGGAGGACGATGGCGTCCCTCGCCTCCTGCCGCACGGCCTCCCGCTCCTCCGCGACGGGGCGCTCCCCGAGCGCTTTTCGCCGCGCCGTCCACTCGTACACTCTGGCGAGCACCCATGCCTCCAACTCCCAAGGAGGGGTGCCAGCCAGAGCGCATGCCGCCGAAAAGCCCACCGAGCGATAGGCCCTTGCCACCCGTAGTGCAATGGCCCTTTGGGGCCTGCGGATCGCCGTTGCGTTCTCCCGCCTGTGCAGGGAGTCCGCCCAGATAGGGGCCCCATATAGGGCCATGCTCCGCAGGATGCCGGCATACAATTGCCGGCACCGCGCATTGGGCCCCCCCAGGTTCGGGAGGAGCCACGAGAGGGCGTCCGCGGCTTTCAGCAAGCGCGTCGATAACCCGCTGAAATGCGGGCCAAATCGCCACCTGCTGTCCAGCACCAGGCCCAGATATTTCATCTGGGTCTGGACCCCGATCCTGACGCCCTCCACTACTATGTGGGCGTCGGGAGGGCAGCGCTGCCGAGGCCCGTGAAAGAAAACGGCCTCGGTCTTGTGCAGCGCCACCTTCAGTCCCAAGCGGCGGATCCTCCCTGCAACCAAGGATCCGCCAGCCGAGGCCAGACAGGCCGCCTCCCTGAAGCTCCTCCCCCGGGCAGCGAGGAGAGTGTCATCCGCGTAACAAATGACGCTCGTGCCCTGGAGGAGGGCTCCCCGCAAGAGCCAGTCGAAACCTATGTTCCACAGGGGCGGCCCCAGCACCGACCCCTGCGGAACACCGCACTCTGCGCCGTGACGCCTCACCCTGGCCGTCTTGTCCACAAGGAGGATCTCTCGATCCTCCAAGTAGCTGGCCAGGAGGCTCCTCAAGTATTGAGGCACTCCGTGATACCGAAGTGCCTCCAATATTGTCGAGTGGGGCACGGAGTTGAAGGCGTTGGCTATGTCGAATGACACCGCCAACACTCCGCCCCCCGCCTCCACCGCCTCCTTCACCTGACCCTTGAGAAGGGCCAGCGCGTCAATCGTCGAACGCCCTTGTCGAAAACCGAATTGGGCGTCCGACAGATTCGGCCCCACCCCCCGCAACAGGCTATTGAGCCGGGAGGCGACAATCCCCTCGAACAATTTACCGACCTCATCAAGCAGAACGATGGGCCGGTATGCCGAGGGGGAGTCCACCGGGCGTCCCTCCTTTCGGAGGAGGCACAGCTGCCCCTCCTTCCACAGTTTCGGGAACCTGCCAGCCGTAAAGCACGCGCTGAACAGGTCCCGAATTCTGTCCTCCATTTGGGCGGCAGCAATGGCCACCACCCGTGCAGGGACGCCGTCCGGTCCAGGAGCCGTCTTCTTCGCGCGGAGGCTGAGAACCCCCGCGTATAGCTCCTCAGCCGTCACCGGGGGGACCTCCTCCTCCGGCGGAGTCGCCCCTTGCGGAGGGTCCATCGTTGGTGGGGTGAAGTCGGTCCTGCGCGGAAACAGGGACCGGACCACCCCATCCAGCAACGCCGGCTCGAGGGTCTCCGTCAATGGGGGACCACAGGGGCGTAGTTGGTTCCGCGCCGCCTTGTATGGTCTCCCATATGGATCCCGGTCGAGCCCTGCCAGCATCTCGGCCCTCGCCGAGTCCTTGGCGGCGCCAATCGCCGACTTGAGGACCGTCCTCGCCTCTTGGTAAGAAGCGTAGAGGCGGTCCTCGTTTTCCTGACTCCGGGCGCTGCGTCGTCGGCTCCGCGTGAAGGCCCTTCTGGCTGCCACGCAGGCGGCTCGGAGCCCCGCCAGTTCCTCCGTCCACCAATAGACGGCACGACGGGGAGGCGGGCGGCGAGAGCGAGGCATGCTGGCGTTGCACACCTCGGTCAGGGACCTCCTGAGCTGCACCGCTGCGGTGTCCACGTCCAGGACCTCGACGGGGGGCGACAGCCAGTCCTGGAGAAAGGCCGCCTCCTGAGCTGCCTCGCGGTCCAGGCGGGTGAGAGCCCACCGTGGGAAGGGAGATTTGCCAGGGCGGGCCACCCTCCCCTGGGCGGAGATGTCGAACCGCACGTATCGGTGGTCCGACAAGGTCTCCACCATCTCCACCCGCCAATTCACGACGCGGGCGGCTAGCGCGGGGGTGGCAAACGTGACGTCAACCACCGACCCTCCCTGCTGCCGCACACACGTGTGGACCGCCCCCCTGTTGAGGAGGGACACACCGGATGAGGCCGCCCAAAACTCGACGGCGCGTCCTCGGACGTTGCACGAGGCAGCAGGGTTGCCCCAGGCCACCGACTTGGCGTTCAGGTCACCCAACACGACGACCTGGCGCGGCGCCGCCCTCCCTACGACTGCGGTGAGGACTTCGAGGAAATCCTCAAAGTCCGAGAGAGGGCGGTTTGGGGAGAAATAAACCCCCACCACACCTACGTCTCCCCACGCGGCGGCCACGTATCCCGGTCCTCTCTCTAAAAGCGAGAGGGGAGGGGAGTCTGTGGAAGACCGCGTCACCAACGCCACCAAGCCGTCCCGATCGCCCAGCCAGTGGCCGGGGACCGAGTAAGGCTCAGCAACCACCGCCAAGTCCACCAACCACTCAGCCATGGTCTGCATCAGCAGATCCTGGGCTGCCCTGCAGTGGTTGGTGTTCGCCTGGAGAATGCGGTGATGGACCCTATCCATCGATCGACATTTCTCCCCCCTCCGCGGCCACCGCGGTTCCTGCCTCGGGAACGACGGTGCTGGCAGCCGGACCGATCGGCGCTTTGCCCCTCTTAGGGGGAGGATTGCAGTTCCTCCCCTTCATGACGTGGTCCGCCGGGCGGCCACTGGCGGCACACACTGCGCAGTGCGGAGTGGCAGCCGTGCAAGAGCTGCTCTTATGGCCCTCCTTGCCGCAGCGATAGCAACTGTCCGTCCTATCGACCGTGGACGGACAGAGGGCTCGAGTGTGTCCGATACCGAAGCACCTGTAGCACCGAAGAGGCTGGTCTACAAGTGCCCGGACTGCACCCGAGCTGAAGCCGACGGTAAGCCGTCCCTTGTCGAGGACGGCTTTGGCAGCCGCGACAGGGCACTCCAGGCGAATGGTGCCCATACCACCGCGGCCGGGCCTGATGTCCCGGCCGTGCACCTCTGCGACGGCACAGCCCCCCATTGCTGCGACCGCCGCCACCACCTCCTCTTTGGTGACCGAGTCATCCAGGTCGGTCACCTCGATGGTCGTCGCCTTGACCGGTCGGGCCACCTTGGCCGCGTCCGCGATGACCTCCTGCAGCTTCGATGCAAAGAGGTCCGCATGAGCTTTGCCCTCTGCCCCCGGGAACTCGAATATTCGAGCCCCGGCTTGTGTTCGCCGGCAAGAGACTTTGCCGATCCCCAGTTGAGTGGGATCGGCATTGGCACGCGCCCGCAACAATATCGACGCGTACGTCTCCCCTCGCTCCGCAGCCTCCGCGGTGAGCGTCACCACAACGGCGGCGGTCTTTGGGGGAACGAGTTTCCCCCTTGTCTTCTCCTTTGTTTTCCCTCTCCCTTTCCCCTTCCCAGTCGTCTGCGGCTGATTGGGAGGTGTGGTGGCGGGCACGGCAGGAACGGCCGTCTCGGCTTTTTTGCCCTTTTTGGCCTTTTTGGCCTTGCCCTTGCCCCTCCCGGCAACCTCGGTCCACCCATGCTGGTTGGACGGGGTTGTCGAAGGGAGAAAGGCGTCTTCCCCCTGGGAGGACGGCCCCGGCTCGCATTGCCTCTTGTCCGCCGCAAGCGGCGGTCGGAGGCGTTTCTCCGGCAAGAGCCGGTCCTCGATGCCTGCTAAACAGGCTCTTGTGAAGGCCCTCTCCTCCATAACGACCTTGCGGATGATATCCTCAAGGTTGGAGGCGGGGCCCTCTGCCGCAGGTCTTCCCTCAGGTTCCGCTTGCTCTGGCCGAGCCGTGGCTTCAGCCAGCTTCTGATGAAGCTGGCTGACCTCCGATTGCAGGCGATCGGCTTTCGCCTGCAGTTGCCGCGTTTCCTCGCTCGCCTTGCGCTGGACCATCTCTCTGATGATGCCACGCATGCTCGCGGCCCTGCATTTAAGGGCCTTTTGGAAGGTCCCTTTTAGGTTCGAGGATTTAGAGGCGATCTCCACTATCTCCTCCTCGTCCTCCTCGGCCATCCGCTCCAGCTCAGCCAGCGAGTGGTCCGCGTACAGAACGCGGGACGCGCCGTACCCGGACTTGGCCCGGGCAGCGCGCGCCCGATTCTCTTTAGCAGCAACCCGCTCCTCCAGGTCTTTTTGGTGCTGTTCCCGCCGAGCTAAGTCCAACTGTCGTTGGGCGTCCGCGAGACCCACGACGTGGGTGTCCGCGGCTGTCGCTGGCTTTTTGGCCTTTGACCGCCCCGCCGAGCCCGAGGAGCCCTCTGACCCATTCCTTAGGAATGCCCGCTTCCGCGACTGTGAGTCGCCACCGTCCGAAACGCCAGCCATGGACTCTTTGTCTGAGTCCGACAGCGAGTCCATGTCCAAGGGACAACCAAAGAAGCTAGCTGCAGACGGCGCGCGGCTAGCCTCTGACGCCGAAGCGTCGGACTGGCCCTGATAAGGGCCTTTCGGTTGGCCCTGAGAAGGGCCTTTGGGTTGGCCCTGAGAAGGGCCTTTGGGTTGGCCCTGAGAAGGGCCTTTGGCTTGGCCCTGAGAAGGGCCTTTGGGTTGGCCCTGAGAAGGGCCTTTAGGTGTTAAAAATCGCCCGAAGGCATCCCGCGTGGGTTTGGGCATAGCCTCCGCAGATTCGTACGCTCAAGTCAAGATAAAATTCGCTACGAAAGCACAGTGCACTTTGGCCGAGCCCAGTCTGCCACTCCGTTACGGTGGTCAGAACTGGGTCGTTTCCAGGGGACGCGACGTGGACGCAAGCACTGTGGGGTGGTCCCCCAACCTAACCTAACCTAACCTAACCTAACCTAACCTTTTTTTTTTTTTTTTTTTTTTTTTTTTTGCGCTGGGAAAAAATGCATTACGCATACCCTCCCATTGGGGGAATGGGGGGCCATGTGGGACTCCCCGGTCTGACCCGGTATACCCACTAAAACAACCCAGCGGCACTCCCGCCTCGTCTTGAGTGGAGGGGACTGGGAGATTGGCGCAGCCTGTACGTCCAGTCCTCCTCCGACGACCGTCCGCCTTTAAGGCAGACGCTTCACGCCCTCCCCGTGTGGGGAGGGCCGGGAATGTCCGACGAAGGTGATGACGAGTGCAATGCGGGCGTAGGCGCCCCCGCGCCTGTCGCCCGCCTGTCACCACCATGAGGAGGGAGGGGACGACGCCCTCTCCGACCTCTTCTTCGTCTGCGGAGCGGCGCAGCGAGAGGATCGTCCTCCCGCTCGCGCTCCGCCGCCTCCTTTTGCGAAATAACGTCCTCGCAAAAGGAGGCGACCTCTGCCCAGGCCTCCTCACTCTCCAGCATGGAGCTGACCACGCCGGGAAGCGAGAGGTCCTGCCCGACCACCGCGATCAGACTGCGGCGCAGCTCCGACCAGGCTGGGCACACCTCTAGGGTGTGCTGTGCCGTGTCCTCCGGCGCACCGCAGTCATGGCACGCCGGAGTCTCCTCCCTCCCGATCCGGTGCAGGTGCGATCCAAAACAGCCATGGCCGGACAACACCTGCACCAGACGGAATGAGAGGAAGCCGTGAGACCGCTCGAGCCAGCCTCGCAGGACCGGACCGAGCGCTTCCAATGTTCGCCGGCCAAAGGTGGCGGCTGCGAGGTCCTGTGTCCAATGGAGGACGATGGCGTCCCTCGCCTCTTGCCGCACGGCCTCTCGCTCCTCCGCGACGGGGCGCTCCCCGAGCGCTTTTCGCCGCGCCGTCCACTCGTACACTCTGGCGAGCACCCATGCCTCCAACTCCCAAGGAGGGGTGCCAGCCAGAGCGCATGCCGCCGAAATGCCCACCGAGCGGTAGGCCCTTGCCACCCGTTGTGCAATGGCCCTTTGGGGCCTGCGGATCGCCGTTGCGTTCTCCCGCCTGTGCAGGGAGTCCGCCCAGATAGGGGCCCCATATAGGGCCATGCTCCGCAGGATGCCGGCATACAATCGCCGGCACTGCGCATTGGGCCCCCCCAGGTTCGGGAGGAGCCACGAGAGAGCGTCCGCGGCTTTCAGCAGGCGCGTTGACAGCCCGCTGAAATGCGGGCCAAAACGCCACCTGCTGTCCAGCACCAGGCCCAGATATTTCATCTGGGTCTGGACCCCTATCCTGACGCCCTCCACAACTATGTGGGCGTCGGGAGGGCAGCGCTGCCGAGGCCCGTGAAAGAAAACGGCCTCGGTCTTGTGCAGCGCCACCTTCAATCCCAGGCGGCGGATCCTCCCTGCAACCAAGGATCCGCCAGCCGAGGCCAGACAGGCCGCCTCCCTGTAGTTCCTCCCCCGGGCAGTGAGGAGAGTGTCATCCGCGTAACAGATGACACTCGTGCCCCGGAGGAGAGCCCCCCGCAGGAGCCAGTCAAACCCTATATTCCACAGGGGGGGCCCCAGCACCGACCCCTGCGGAACACCGCACTCTGCGCCGTATCGCCTCACCCTGGCCGTCTTGTCCACAAGGAGGATCTCGCGATCCTCCAAGTAGCTGGCCAGGAGGCTCCTCAAGTATTGAGGCACTCCGTGATACCGAAGTGCCTCCAATATTGTCGAGTGGGGAACGGAGTTGAAGGCGTTGGCTATGTCGAATGACACCGCCAACACTCCGCCCCCCGCCTCCACCACCTCCTTCACCTGACCCTTGAGTAGGGCCAGCGCGTCTATCGTCGAACGCCCTTGTCGAAATCCGAATTGGGCGTCCGACAGATTCGGCCCCACCCCCCGCAACAGGCTATTGAGCCGTGAGGCGACAATCCCCTCGAATAATTTACCGACCTCATCAAGCAGAACGATGGGCCGGTATGCCGAGGGGGAGTCCACCGGGCGTCCCTCCTTTCGGAGGAGGCACAGCTGCCCCTCCTTCCACAGTTTCGGGAACCTGCCAGCCGTAAAGCACGCGCTGAACAGGTCCCGAATTTTGTCCTCCATTTGGGCGGCAGCAATGGCCACCACCCGTGCAGGGACGCCGTCCGGTCCAGGGGCCGTCTTCTTCGCGCGGAGGCTGAGAATCCCCGCGTACAATTCCTCCGCCGTCACCGGGGGGACCTCCTCCTCCGGCGAAGTTGCGCCTTGCGGAGGGTCCATTGTTGGTGGGGTAAAGTCGGTCCTGCGCGGAAACAGGGACCGGACCACCCCGTCCAGCAACGCCGGCTCGAGAGTCTCCGTCAATGGGGGACCATAGGGGCGCAGTTGGTTCCGCGCCGCCTTGTACGGTCTCCCATAAGGATCCCTATCGAGCCCTGCCAGCATCTCGGCCCTCGCCGAGTCTTTGGCAGCGCCAATCGCCGACTTGAGGACCGTCCTCGCCTCTTGGTAAGAAGCGTAGAGGCGGTCCTCGTTTTCCCGATTCCGGGCGCTGCGTCGTCGGCTCCGCGTGAAGGCCCTTCTGGCCGACACGCAGGCGGCTCGGAGCCCCGCCAGTTCCTCCGTCCACCAATAGACGGCACGACGGGGAGGCGGACGGCGAGACCGAGGCATGCTGGAGTTGCACACCTCGGTCAGGGACCTCCTGAGCTGCACCGCTGCGGTGTCCACGTCCAGGACCTCGACAGGGGGTGACAACCAGTCCTGGAGAAAGGCCGCCTCCTGAGCGGCCTCCCGGTCCAGGCGGGTGAGAGCCCACCGTGGGAAGGGAGATTTGCCCGAGCGGGCCACCCTCCCCTGGGCGGAGATGTCGAACCGCACGTATCGGTGGTCCGACAAGGTCTCCACCATCTCCACCCGCCAATTCACGACGCGGGCGGCTAGCGCGGGGGTGGCAAACGTGACGTCAACCACCGACCCTCCCTGCTGCCGCACACACGTGTGGACCGCCCCCCTGTTGAGGAGGGACACGCCGGATGAGGCCGCCCAAAATTCGACGGCGCGTCCTCGGACGTTGCACGAGGCAGCCGGGTTGCCCCAGGCCACCGACTTGGCGTTCAGGTCGCCCAACACGACGACCTGGCGCGGCGCCGCCCTCCCTACGACTGCGGTGAGGACTTCGAGGAAATCCTCAAAGTCCGAGAGAGGGCGGTTTGGGGAGAAATAGACCCCCACCACACCTACGTCTCCCCACGCGGCGGCCACGTATCCCGGTCCTCTCTCTAATAGCGAGAGGGGAGGGGAGTCTGTGGAAGACCGCGTCACCAACGCCACCAAGCCGTCCCGATCGCCCAGCCAGTGGCCGGGGACCGAGTAAGGCTCGGCAACCACCGCCAAGTCCACCAACCACTCAGCCATGGTCTGCATCAGCAGATCCTGGGCTGCCCTGCAGTGGTTGGCGTTCGCCTGGAGAATGCGATGTTGGGCCCTATCCATCGATAGTCATTACCTCCGTCATCGCCTCCGCGGCCACCGCGGTTCCTGCTTCGGGAACGACGGTGCTGGCAGCCGGACCCATCGGCGCTTTGCCCTTCTTGGGGGGAGGATTGCAGTTCCTCCCCTTCATCACGTGGTCTGCCGGGCGGCCACTGGCGGCACACACTGCGCAGTGCGGAGTGGCAGCCGTGCAGGAGCTGCTCTTGTGGCCCTCCTTGCTGCAGCGATAGCAGCTGTCCGTCCTATCGACCGTGGACGGACAGAGGGCTCGAGTGTGTCCGATACCGAAGCACCTGTAGCACCGAAGAGGCTGGTCTACAAGTGCCCGGACTGCACCCGAGCTGAAGCCGACGGTAAGCCGTCCTTTGTCGAGGACGGCTTTGGCAGCGGCGACTGGGCACTCGAGGCGAATGGTGCCCATGCCACCGCGACCGGGCCTGATGTCCCGGCCGTGCACCTCTGCGACGTCACAGGCCCCCATTGCTGCGACCGCCGCCACCACCTCCTCTTTGCTGACCGAGTCATCCAGGTCGGTCACCTCTATGGTCGTCGCCTTGACTGGACGGGCCACCTTGGCCGCGTCCGCGATGACCTCCTGCAGCTTCGACGCGAAGAGGTCCGCATGGGCTCTGCCCTCTGCCCCCGGGAACTCGAAAATTCGAGCACCGGCTTGGGTTCGCCGGCAAGAGACTTTGCCAATCCCCAGTTGAGTAGGATCGGCATTGGCACGCGCCCGCAACAATATCGACGCGTACGTCTCCCCTCGCTCCGCAGCCTCCGCGGTGAGCGTCACCACAACGGCTGCGGTCTTTGGGGGAACGAGTTTCGCCTTTGTCTTCCCTCTCCCTTTTCCCTTTCCAGTCGCTTTCTTTCCCGTCTGCGACTGATTGGGAGGTGTGGTGGCGGGCACGGCAGGAACGGCCGTCGCGGCTTTTTTGGCCTTTTTGGCCTTGCCCTTGCCTCTCCCGGCAACCTCGGTCCACCCATGCTGGTTGGACGGGGTTGTGGACGGGAGAAAGGCGTCTTCCCCCTGGGAGGACGGCCCCGGCTCACATTGCCTCTTGTCCGCCGCAAGCGGCGGTCGGAGGCGTTTCTCCGGCAAGAGCCGGTCCTCAATGCCTGCTAAGCAGGCTCTTGTGAAGGCCCTCTCCTCCATGACGACCTTGCGGATGATATCCTCAAGGTTGGAGGTGGGGCCCTCTGCCGCAGGTCTTTCCGCAGGTCTTCGTTCTGCTTGCTCTGGCCGAGCCGTGGCTTCAGCCAGCTTCTGATGAACCTAACCTAACCTAACCTAACCTAACCTAACCTAACCTAACCTAACCTAACCTAACCTAACCTTTTTTTTTTTTTTTTTTTTTTTTTTTTTTTTTTTTTTTTTTTTTTTTTTTTTTTTTGCGCTGGGAAAAAATGCATTACGCATACCCTCCCATTGGGGGAATGGGGGGCTATGTGGGACTCCCCGGTCTGACCCGGTATACCCACTAAAACAACCCAGCGGCACTCCCGCCTCGTCTTGAGTGGAGGGGACTGGGAGATTGGCGCAGCCTGTACGTCCAGTCCTCCTCCGACGACCGCCCGCCCTCAAGGCGGAAGCTTCACGCCCTCCCCGTTGGGGGAGGGCCGGGAATGTCCGACGAAGGTGATGACGGGTGCAATGCGGGCGTAGGCGCCCCCGCGCCCGTCGCCCGCCCGTCACCACCATGAGGAGGGAGGGGACGACGCCCTCTCCGACCTCTTCTTCGTCTGCGGAGCGGCGCAGCGAGAGGATCGTCCTCCCGCTCGCGCTCCGCCGCCTCCTTTTGCGAAATAACGTCCTCGCAAAAGGAGGCGACCTCTGCCCAGGCCTCCTCGCTCTCCAGCATGGAGCTGACCACGCCGGGGAGCGAGAGGTCCTGTCCGACCACCGCGATCAGACTGCGGCGCAGCTCTGACCAGGCTGGGCACAC
>CAUVWP010000038.1:0-47439 GCA_963555695.1 Dasypolia templi | reverse complement strand
AAAAAACGTTATTTCTATATAGCAGAAATTAGAAAATACAATATTTGTACCTTCAAACCGCGGGACTGGCCGCGAAACACGGTCCAGCCTGGAGGTGTGCCTGGTAAGTAATTAATAGGATGAAAAGAAACGAATTTGGAAGGAAATAATTCTAGTAAATAGAAATAATCGTGTTTTTAAGAAGTGAAAATTACGAAAATTATTTTTAATTAATTTTTTAATCACACAGGGGGGTCGGGATAGGTGGAAGGGTAGGACAGAACCTAATTAAGATCAACAGCGTCGAAAACCGCCTCGAAATCCCACTCCGTAGTGCAAAGTTATTGTGATAATAGTAATTTGCTATATCGGTTAGGTGAATTTTTAGGTGTAGGTATGTTAACAATTTAAAACTTTTTTCAGAGCTAGCCACGCGTGTGAGGTGTCAAAACACGCGTCTGCGCGAGGGCTAAGCAACTACGAAACTAACGAGGGTGGGTGCCGTACAAATTTTTTAATTTAATAAGAAAAAACGTTATTTCTATATAGCAGAAATTAGAAAATACAATATTTGTACTTCAAACCAGCGGGACTGGCCGCGAAACACGGTCCAGCCTGGAGGTGTGCCTGGTAAGTAATTAATAGGATGAAAAGAAACGAATTTGGAAGGAAATAATTCTAGTAAATAGAAATAATCGTGTTTTTAAGAAGTGAAAATTACGAAAATTATTTTTAATTAATTTTTTAATCACACAGGGGGGTCGGGATAGGTGGAAGGGTAGGACAGAACCTAATTAAGATCAACAGCGTCGAAAACCGCCTCGAAATCCCACTCCGTAGTGCAAAGTTATTGTGATAATAGTAATTTGCTATATCGGTTAGGTGAATTTTTAGGTGTAGGTATGTTAACAATTTAAAACTTTTTTCAGAGCTAGCCACGCGTGTGAGGTGTCAAAACACGCGTCTGCGCGAGGGCTAAGCAACTACGAAACTAACGAGGGTGGGTGCCGTACAAATTTTTTAATTTAATAAGAAAAAACGTTATTTCTATATAGCAGAAATTAGAAAATACAATATTTGTACTTCAAACCAGCGGGACTGGCCGCGAAACACGGTCCAGCCTGGAGGTGTGCCTGGTAAGTAATTAATAGGATGAAAAGAAACGAATTTGGAAGGAAATAATTCTAGTAAATAGAAATAATCGTGTTTTTAAGAAGTGAAAATTACGAAAATTATTTTTAATTAATTTTTTAATCACACAGGGGGGTCGGGATAGGTGGAAGGGTAGGACAGAACCTAATTAAGATCAACAGCGTCGAAAACCGCCTCGAAATCCCACTCCGTAGTGCAAAGTTATTGTGATAATAGTAATTTGCTATATCGGTTAGGTGAATTTTTAGGTGTAGGTATGTTAACAATTTAAAACTTTTTTCAGAGCTAGCCACGCGTGTGAGGTGTCAAAACACGCGTCTGCGCGAGGGCTAAGCAACTACGAAACTAACGAGGGTGGGTGCCGTACAAATTTTTTAATTTAATAAGAAAAAACGTTATTTCTATATAGCAGAAATTAGAAAATACAATATTTGTACTTCAAACCAGCGGGACTGGCCGCGAAACACGGTCCAGCCTGGAGGTGTGCCTGGTAAGTAATTAATAGGATGAAAAGAAACGAATTTGGAAGGAAATAATTCTAGTAAATAGAAATAATCGTGTTTTTAAGAAGTGAAAATTACGAAAATTATTTTTAATTAATTTTTTAATCACACAGGGGGGTCGGGATAGGTGGAAGGGTAGGACAGAACCTAATTAAGATCAACAGCGTCGAAAACCGCCTCGAAATCCCACTCCGTAGTGCAAAGTTATTGTGATAATAGTAATTTGCTATATCGGTTAGGTGAATTTTTAGGTGTAGGTATGTTAACAATTTAAAACTTTTTTCAGAGCTAGCCACGCGTGTGAGGTGTCAAAACACGCGTCTGCGCGAGGGCTAAGCAACTACGAAACTAACGAGGGTGGGTGCCGTACAAATTTTTTAATTTAATAAGAAAAAACGTTATTTCTATATAGCAGAAATTAGAAAATACAATATTTGTACTTCAAACCAGCGGGACTGGCCGCGAACACGGTCCAGCCTGGAGGTGTGCCTGGTAAGTAATTAATAGGATGAAAAGAAACGAATTTGGAAGGAAATAATTCTAGTAAATAGAAATAATCGTGTTTTTAAGAAGTGAAAATTACGAAAATTATTTTTAATTAATTTTTTAATCACACAGGGGGGTCGGGATAGGTGGAAGGGTAGGACAGAACCTAATTAAGATCAACAGCGTCGAAAACCGCCTCGAAATCCCACTCCGTAGTGCAAAGTTATTGTGATAATAGTAATTTGCTATATCGGTTAGGTGAATTTTTAGGTGTAGGTATGTTAACAATTTAAAACTTTTTTCAGAGCTAGCCACGCGTGTGAGTGTCAAAACACGCGTCTGCGCGAGGGCTAAGCAACTACGAAACTAACGAGGGTGGGTGCCGTACAAATTTTTTAATTTAATAAGAAAAAACGTTATTTCTATATAGCAGAAATTAGAAAATACAATATTTGTACTTCAAACCAGCGGGACTGGCCGCGAAACACGGTCCAGCCTGGAGGTGTGCCTGGTAAGTAATTAATAGGATGAAAAGAAACGAATTTGGAAGGAAATAATTCTAGTAAATAGAAATAATCGTGTTTTTAAGAAGTGAAAATTACGAAAATTATTTTTAATTAATTTTTTAATCACACAGGGGGGTCGGGATAGGTGGAAGGGTAGGACAGAACCTAATTAAGATCAACAGCGTCGAAAACCGCCTCGAAATCCCACTCCGTAGTGCAAAGTTATTGTGATAATAGTAATTTGCTATATCGGTTAGGTGAATTTTTAGGTGTAGGTATGTTAACAATTTAAAACTTTTTTCAGAGCTAGCCACGCGTGTGAGGTGTCAAAACACGCGTCTGCGCGAGGGCTAAGCAACTACGAAACTAACGAGGGTGGGTGCCGTACAAATTTTTTAATTTAATAAGAAAAAACGTTATTTCTATATAGCAGAAATTAGAAAATACAATATTTGTACTTCAAACCAGCGGGACTGGCCGCGAAACACGGTCCAGCCTGGAGGTGTGCCTGGTAAGTAATTAATAGGATGAAAAGAAACGAATTTGGAAGGAAATAATTCTAGTAAATAGAAATAATCGTGTTTTTAAGAAGTGAAAATTACGAAAATTATTTTTAATTAATTTTTTAATCACACAGGGGGGTCGGGATAGGTGGAAGGGTAGGACAGAACCTAATTAAGATCAACAGCGTCGAAAACCGCCTCGAAATCCCACTCCGTAGTGCAAAGTTATTGTGATAATAGTAATTTGCTATATCGGTTAGGTGAATTTTTAGGTGTAGGTATGTTAACAATTTAAAACTTTTTTCAGAGCTAGCCACGCGTGTGAGGTGTCAAAACACGCGTCTGCGCGAGGGCTAAGCAACTACGAAACTAACGAGGGTGGGTGCCGTACAAATTTTTTAATTTAATAAGAAAAAACGTTATTTCTATATAGCAGAAATTAGAAAATACAATATTTGTACTTCAAACCAGCGGGACTGGCCGCGAAACACGGTCCAGCCTGGAGGTGTGCCTGGTAAGTAATTAATAGGATGAAAAGAAACGAATTTGGAAGGAAATAATTCTAGTAAATAGAAATAATCGTGTTTTTAAGAAGTGAAAATTACGAAAATTATTTTTAATTAATTTTTTAATCACACAGGGGGGTCGGGATAGGTGGAAGGGTAGGACAGAACCTAATTAAGATCAACAGCGTCGAAAACCGCCTCGAAATCCCACTCCGTAGTGCAAAGTTATTGTGATAATAGTAATTTGCTATATCGGTTAGGTGAATTTTTAGGTGTAGGTATGTTAACAATTTAAAACTTTTTTCAGAGCTAGCCACGCGTGTGAGGTGTCAAAACACGCGTCTGCGCGAGGGCTAAGCAACTACGAAACTAACGAGGGTGGGTGCCGTACAAATTTTTTAATTTAATAAGAAAAAACGTTATTTCTATATAGCAGAAATTAGAAAATACAATATTTGTACTTCAAACCAGCGGGACTGGCCGCGAAACACGGTCCAGCCTGGAGGTGTGCCTGGTAAGTAATTAATAGGATGAAAAGAAACGAATTTGGAAGGAAATAATTCTAGTAAATAGAAATAATCGTGTTTTTAAGAAGTGAAAATTACGAAAATTATTTTTAATTAATTTTTTAATCACACAGGGGGGTCGGGATAGGTGGAAGGGTAGGACAGAACCTAATTAAGATCAACAGCGTCGAAAACCGCCTCGAAATCCCACTCCGTAGTGCAAAGTTATTGTGATAATAGTAATTTGCTATATCGGTTAGGTGAATTTTTAGGTGTAGGTATGTTAACAATTTAAAACTTTTTTCAGAGCTAGCCACGCGTGTGAGGTGTCAAAACACGCGTCTGCGCGAGGGCTAAGCAACTACGAAACTAACGAGGGTGGGTGCCGTACAAATTTTTTAATTTAATAAGAAAAAACGTTATTTCTATATAGCAGAAATTAGAAAATACAATATTTGTACTTCAAACCAGCGGGACTGGCCGCGAAACACGGTCCAGCCTGGAGGTGTGCCTGGTAAGTAATTAATAGGATGAAAAGAAACGAATTTGGAAGGAAATAATTCTAGTAAATAGAAATAATCGTGTTTTTAAGAAGTGAAAATTACGAAAATTATTTTTAATTAATTTTTTAATCACACAGGGGGTCGGGATAGGTGGAAGGGTAGGACAGAACCTAATTAAGATCAACAGCGTCGAAAACCGCCTCGAAATCCCACTCCGTAGTGCAAAGTTATTGTGATAATAGTAATTTGCTATATCGGTTAGGTGAATTTTTAGGTGTAGGTATGTTAACAATTTAAAACTTTTTTCAGAGCTAGCCACGCGTGTGAGGTGTCAAAACACGCGTCTGCGCGAGGGCTAAGCAACTACGAAACTAACGAGGGTGGGTGCCGTACAAATTTTTTAATTTAATAAGAAAAAACGTTATTTCTATATAGCAGAAATTAGAAAATACAATATTTGTACTTCAAACCAGCGGGACTGGCCGCGAAACACGGTCCAGCCTGGAGGTGTGCCTGGTAAGTAATTAATAGGATGAAAAGAAACGAATTTGGAAGGAAATAATTCTAGTAAATAGAAATAATCGTGTTTTTAAGAAGTGAAAATTACGAAAATTATTTTTAATTAATTTTTTAATCACACAGGGGGGTCGGGATAGGTGGAAGGGTAGGACAGAACCTAATTAAGATCAACAGCGTCGAAAACCGCCTCGAAATCCCACTCCGTAGTGCAAAGTTATTGTGATAATAGTAATTTGCTATATCGGTTAGGTGAATTTTTAGGTGTAGGTATGTTAACAATTTAAAACTTTTTTCAGAGCTAGCCACGCGTGTGAGGTGTCAAAACACGCGTCTGCGCGAGGGCTAAGCAACTACGAAACTAACGAGGGTGGGTGCCGTACAAATTTTTTAATTTAATAAGAAAAAACGTTATTTCTATATAGCAGAAATTAGAAAATACAATATTTGTACTTCAAACCAGCGGGACTGGCCGCGAAACACGGTCCAGCCTGGAGGTGTGCCTGGTAAGTAATTAATAGGATGAAAAGAAACGAATTTGGAAGGAAATAATTCTAGTAAATAGAAATAATCGTGTTTTTAAGAAGTGAAAATTACGAAAATTATTTTTAATTAATTTTTTAATCACACAGGGGGGTCGGGATAGGTGGAAGGGTAGGACAGAACCTAATTAAGATCAACAGCGTCGAAAACCGCCTCGAAATCCCACTCCGTAGTGCAAAGTTATTGTGATAATAGTAATTTGCTATATCGGTTAGGTGAATTTTTAGGTGTAGGTATGTTAACAATTTAAAACTTTTTTCAGAGCTAGCCACGCGTGTGAGGTGTCAAAACACGCGTCTGCGCGAGGGCTAAGCAACTACGAAACTAACGAGGGTGGGTGCCGTACAAATTTTTTAATTTAATAAGAAAAAACGTTATTTCTATATAGCAGAAATTAGAAAATACAATATTTGTACTTCAAACCAGCGGGACTGGCCGCGAAACACGGTCCAGCCTGGAGGTGTGCCTGGTAAGTAATTAATAGGATGAAAAGAAACGAATTTGGAAGGAAATAATTCTAGTAAATAGAAATAATCGTGTTTTTAAGAAGTGAAAATTACGAAAATTATTTTTAATTAATTTTTTAATCACACAGGGGGGTCGGGATAGGTGGAAGGGTAGGACAGAACCTAATTAAGATCAACAGCGTCGAAAACCGCCTCGAAATCCCACTCCGTAGTGCAAAGTTATTGTGATAATAGTAATTTGCTATATCGGTTAGGTGAATTTTTAGGTGTAGGTATGTTAACAATTTAAAACTTTTTTCAGAGCTAGCCACGCGTGTGAGGTGTCAAACACGCGTCTGCGCGAGGGCTAAGCAACTACGAAACTAACGAGGGTGGGTGCCGTACAAATTTTTTAATTTAATAAGAAAAAACGTTATTTCTATATAGCAGAAATTAGAAAATACAATATTTGTACTTCAAACCAGCGGGACTGGCCGCGAAACACGGTCCAGCCTGGAGGTGTGCCTGGTAAGTAATTAATAGGATGAAAAGAAACGAATTTGGAAGGAAATAATTCTAGTAAATAGAAATAATCGTGTTTTTAAGAAGTGAAAATTACGAAAATTATTTTTAATTAATTTTTTAATCACACAGGGGGGTCGGGATAGGTGGAAGGGTAGGACAGAACCTAATTAAGATCAACAGCGTCGAAAACCGCCTCGAAATCCCACTCCGTAGTGCAAAGTTATTGTGATAATAGTAATTTGCTATATCGGTTAGGTGAATTTTTAGGTGTAGGTATGTTAACAATTTAAAACTTTTTTCAGAGCTAGCCACGCGTGTGAGGTGTCAAAACACGCGTCTGCGCGAGGGCTAAGCAACTACGAAACTAACGAGGGTGGGTGCCGTACAAATTTTTTAATTTAATAAGAAAAAACGTTATTTCTATATAGCAGAAATTAGAAAATACAATATTTGTACTTCAAACCAGCGGGACTGGCCGCGAAACACGGTCCAGCCTGGAGGTGTGCCTGGTAAGTAATTAATAGGATGAAAAGAAACGAATTTGGAAGGAAATAATTCTAGTAAATAGAAATAATCGTGTTTTTAAGAAGTGAAAATTACGAAAATTATTTTTAATTAATTTTTTAATCACACAGGGGGGTCGGGATAGGTGGAAGGGTAGGACAGAACCTAATTAAGATCAACAGCGTCGAAAACCGCCTCGAAATCCCACTCCGTAGTGCAAAGTTATTGTGATAATAGTAATTTGCTATATCGGTTAGGTGAATTTTTAGGTGTAGGTATGTTAACAATTTAAAACTTTTTTCAGAGCTAGCCACGCGTGTGAGGTGTCAAAACACGCGTCTGCGCGAGGGCTAAGCAACTACGAAACTAACGAGGGTGGGTGCCGTACAAATTTTTTAATTTAATAAGAAAAAACGTTATTTCTATATAGCAGAAATTAGAAAATACAATATTTGTACTTCAAACCAGCGGGACTGGCCGCGAAACACGGTCCAGCCTGGAGGTGTGCCTGGTAAGTAATTAATAGGATGAAAAGAAACGAATTTGGAAGGAAATAATTCTAGTAAATAGAAATAATCGTGTTTTTAAGAAGTGAAAATTACGAAAATTATTTTTAATTAATTTTTTAATCACACAGGGGGGTCGGGATAGGTGGAAGGGTAGGACAGAACCTAATTAAGATCAACAGCGTCGAAAACCGCCTCGAAATCCCACTCCGTAGTGCAAAGTTATTGTGATAATAGTAATTTGCTATATCGGTTAGGTGAATTTTTAGGTGTAGGTATGTTAACAATTTAAAACTTTTTTCAGAGCTAGCCACGCGTGTGAGGTGTCAAAACACGCGTCTGCGCGAGGGCTAAGCAACTACGAAACTAACGAGGGTGGGTGCCGTACAAATTTTTTAATTTAATAAGAAAAAACGTTATTTCTATATAGCAGAAATTAGAAAATACAATATTTGTACTTCAAACCAGCGGGGACTGGCCGCGAAACACGGTCCAGCCTGGAGGTGTGCCTGGTAAGTAATTAATAGGATGAAAAGAAACGAATTTGGAAGGAAATAATTCTAGTAAATAGAAATAATCGTGTTTTTAAGAAGTGAAAATTACGAAAATTATTTTTAATTAATTTTTTAATCACACAGGGGGGTCGGGATAGGTGGAAGGGTAGGACAGAACCTAATTAAGATCAACAGCGTCGAAAACCGCCTCGAAATCCCACTCCGTAGTGCAAAGTTATTGTGATAATAGTAATTTGCTATATCGGTTAGGTGAATTTTTAGGTGTAGGTATGTTAACAATTTAAAACTTTTTTCAGAGCTAGCCACGCGTGTGAGGTGTCAAAACACGCGTCTGCGCGAGGGCTAAGCAACTACGAAACTAACGAGGGTGGGTGCCGTACAAATTTTTTAATTTAATAAGAAAAAACGTTATTTCTATATAGCAGAAATTAGAAAATACAATATTTGTACTTCAAACCAGCGGGACTGGCCGCGAAACACGGTCCAGCCTGGAGGTGTGCCTGGTAAGTAATTAATAGGATGAAAAGAAACGAATTTGGAAGGAAATAATTCTAGTAAATAGAAATAATCGTGTTTTTAAGAAGTGAAAATTACGAAAATTATTTTTAATTAATTTTTTAATCACACAGGGGGGTCGGGATAGGTGGAAGGGTAGGACAGAACCTAATTAAGATCAACAGCGTCGAAAACCGCCTCGAAATCCCACTCCGTAGTGCAAAGTTATTGTGATAATAGTAATTTGCTATATCGGTTAGGTGAATTTTTAGGTGTAGGTATGTTAACAATTTAAAACTTTTTTCAGAGCTAGCCACGCGTGTGAGGTGTCAAAACACGCGTCTGCGCGAGGGCTAAGCAACTACGAAACTAACGAGGGTGGGTGCCGTACAAATTTTTAATTTAATAAGAAAAAACGTTATTTCTATATAGCAGAAATTAGAAAATACAATATTTGTACTTCAAACCAGCGGGACTGGCCGCGAAACACGGTCCAGCCTGGAGGTGTGCCTGGTAAGTAATTAATAGGATGAAAAGAAACGAATTTGGAAGGAAATAATTCTAGTAAATAGAAATAATCGTGTTTTTAAGAAGTGAAAATTACGAAAATTATTTTTAATTAATTTTTTAATCACACAGGGGGGTCGGGATAGGTGGAAGGGTAGGACAGAACCTAATTAAGATCAACAGCGTCGAAAACCGCCTCGAAATCCCACTCCGTAGTGCAAAGTTATTGTGATAATAGTAATTTGCTATATCGGTTAGGTGAATTTTTAGGTGTAGGTATGTTAACAATTTAAAACTTTTTTCAGAGCTAGCCACGCGTGTGAGGTGTCAAAACACGCGTCTGCGCGAGGGCTAAGCAACTACGAAACTAACGAGGGTGGGTGCCGTACAAATTTTTTAATTTAATAAGAAAAAACGTTATTTCTATATAGCAGAAATTAGAAAATACAATATTTGTACTTCAAACCAGCGGGACTGGCCGCGAAACACGGTCCAGCCTGGAGGTGTGCCTGGTAAGTAATTAATAGGATGAAAAGAAACGAATTTGGAAGGAAATAATTCTAGTAAATAGAAATAATCGTGTTTTTAAGAAGTGAAAATTACGAAAATTATTTTTAATTAATTTTTTAATCACACAGGGGGGTCGGGATAGGTGGAAGGGTAGGACAGAACCTAATTAAGATCAACAGCGTCGAAAACCGCCTCGAAATCCCACTCCGTAGTGCAAAGTTATTGTGATAATAGTAATTTGCTATATCGGTTAGGTGAATTTTTAGGTGTAGGTATGTTAACAATTTAAAACTTTTTTCAGAGCTAGCCACGCGTGTGAGGTGTCAAAACACGCGTCTGCGCGAGGGCTAAGCAACTACGAAACTAACGAGGGTGGGTGCCGTACAAATTTTTTAATTTAATAAGAAAAAACGTTATTTCTATATAGCAGAAATTAGAAAATACAATATTTGTACTTCAAACCAGCGGGACTGGCCGCGAAACACGGTCCAGCCTGGAGGTGTGCCTGGTAAGTAATTAATAGGATGAAAAGAAACGAATTTGGAAGGAAATAATTCTAGTAAATAGAAATAATCGTGTTTTTAAGAAGTGAAAATTACGAAAATTATTTTTAATTAATTTTTTAATCACACAGGGGGGTCGGGATAGGTGGAAGGGTAGGACAGAACCTAATTAAGATCAACAGCGTCGAAAACCGCCTCGAAATCCCACTCCGTAGTGCAAAGTTATTGTGATAATAGTAATTTGCTATATCGGTTAGGTGAATTTTTAGGTGTAGGTATGTTAACAATTTAAAACTTTTTTCAGAGCTAGCCACGCGTGTGAGGTGTCAAAACACGCGTCTGCGCGAGGGCTAAGCAACTACGAAACTAACGAGGGTGGGTGCCGTACAAATTTTTTAATTTAATAAGAAAAAACGTTATTTCTATATAGCAGAAATTAGAAAATACAATATTTGTACTTCAAACCAGCGGGACTGGCCGCGAAACACGGTCCAGCCTGGAGGTGTGCCTGGTAAGTAATTAATAGGATGAAAAGAAACGAATTTGGAAGGAAATAATTCTAGTAAATAGAAATAATCGTGTTTTTAAGAAGTGAAAATTACGAAAATTATTTTTAATTAATTTTTTAATCACACAGGGGGGTCGGGATAGGTGGAAGGGTAGGACAGAACCTAATTAAGATCAACAGCGTCGAAAACCGCCTCGAAATCCCACTCCGTAGTGCAAAGTTATTGTGATAATAGTAATTTGCTATATCGGTTAGGTGAATTTTTAGGTGTAGGTATGTTAACAATTTAAAACTTTTTTCAGAGCTAGCCACGCGTGTGAGGTGTCAAAACACGCGTCTGCGCGAGGGCTAAGCAACTACGAAACTAACGAGGGTGGGTGCCGTACAAATTTTTTAATTTAATAAGAAAAAACGTTATTTCTATATAGCAGAAATTAGAAAATACAATATTTGTACTTCAAACCAGCGGGACTGGCCGCGAAACACGGTCCAGCCTGGAGGTGTGCCTGGTAAGTAATTAATAGGATGAAAAGAAACGAATTTGGAAGGAAATAATTCTAGTAAATAGAAATAATCGTGTTTTTAAGAAGTGAAAATTACGAAAATTATTTTTAATTAATTTTTTAATCACACAGGGGGGTCGGGATAGGTGGAAGGGTAGGACAGAACCTAATTAAGATCAACAGCGTCGAAAACCGCCTCGAAATCCCACTCCGTAGTGCAAAGTTATTGTGATAATAGTAATTTGCTATATCGGTTAGGTGAATTTTTAGGTGTAGGTATGTTAACAATTTAAAACTTTTTTCAGAGCTAGCCACGCGTGTGAGGTGTCAAAACACGCGTCTGCGCGAGGGCTAAGCAACTACGAAACTAACGAGGGTGGGTGCCGTACAAATTTTTTAATTTAATAAGAAAAAACGTTATTTCTATATAGCAGAAATTAGAAAATACAATATTTGTACTTCAAACCAGCGGGACTGGCCGCGAAACACGGTCCAGCCTGGAGGTGTGCCTGGTAAGTAATTAATAGGATGAAAAGAAACGAATTTGGAAGGAAATAATTCTAGTAAATAGAAATAATCGTGTTTTTAAGAAGTGAAAATTACGAAAATTATTTTTAATTAATTTTTTAATCACACAGGGGGGTCGGGATAGGTGGAAGGGTAGGACAGAACCTAATTAAGATCAACAGCGTCGAAAACCGCCTCGAAATCCCACTCCGTAGTGCAAAGTTATTGTGATAATAGTAATTTGCTATATCGGTTAGGTGAATTTTTAGGTGTAGGTATGTTAACAATTTAAAACTTTTTTCAGAGCTAGCCACGCGTGTGAGGTGTCAAAACACGCGTCTGCGCGAGGGCTAAGCAACTACGAAACTAACGAGGGTGGGTGCCGTACAAATTTTTTAATTTAATAAGAAAAAACGTTATTTCTATATAGCAGAAATTAGAAAATACAATATTTGTACTTCAAACCAGCGGGACTGGCCGCGAAACACGGTCCAGCCTGGAGGTGTGCCTGGTAAGTAATTAATAGGATGAAAAGAAACGAATTTGGAAGGAAATAATTCTAGTAAATAGAAATAATCGTGTTTTTAAGAAGTGAAAATTACGAAAATTATTTTTAATTAATTTTTTAATCACACAGGGGGGTCGGGATAGGTGGAAGGGTAGGACAGAACCTATTTAAGATCAACAGCGTCGAAAACCGCCTCGAAATCCCACTCCGTAGTGCAAAGTTATTGTGATAATAGTAATTTGCTATATCGGTTAGGTGAATTTTTAGGTGTAGGTATGTTAACAATTTAAAACTTTTTTCAGAGCTAGCCACGCGTGTGAGGTGTCAAAACACGCGTCTGCGCGAGGGCTAAGCAACTACGAAACTAACGAGGGTGGGTGCCGTACAAATTTTTTAATTTAATAAGAAAAAACGTTATTTCTATATAGCAGAAATTAGAAAATACAATATTTGTACTTCAAACCAGCGGGACTGGCCGCGAAACACGGTCCAGCCTGGAGGTGTGCCTGGTAAGTAATTAATAGGATGAAAAGAAACGAATTTGGAAGGAAATAATTCTAGTAAATAGAAATAATCGTGTTTTTAAGAAGTGAAAATTACGAAAATTATTTTTAATTAATTTTTTAATCACACAGGGGGGTCGGGATAGGTGGAAGGGTAGGACAGAACCTAATTAAGATCAACAGCGTCGAAAACCGCCTCGAAATCCCACTCCGTAGTGCAAAGTTATTGTGATAATAGTAATTTGCTATATCGGTTAGGTGAATTTTTAGGTGTAGGTATGTTAACAATTTAAAACTTTTTTCAGAGCTAGCCACGCGTGTGAGGTGTCAAAACACGCGTCTGCGCGAGGGCTAAGCAACTACGAAACTAACGAGGGTGGGTGCCGTACAAATTTTTTAATTTAATAAGAAAAAACGTTATTTCTATATAGCAGAAATTAGAAAATACAATATTTGTACTTCAAACCAGCGGGACTGGCCGCGAAACACGGTCCAGCCTGGAGGTGTGCCTGGTAAGTAATTAATAGGATGAAAAGAAACGAATTTGGAAGGAAATAATTCTAGTAAATAGAAATAATCGTGTTTTTAAGAAGTGAAAATTACGAAAATTATTTTTAATTAATTTTTTAATCACACAGGGGGGTCGGGATAGGTGGAAGGGTAGGACAGAACCTAATTAAGATCAACAGCGTCGAAAACCGCCTCGAAATCCCACTCCGTAGTGCAAAGTTATTGTGATAATAGTAATTTGCTATATCGGTTAGGTGAATTTTTAGGTGTAGGTATGTTAACAATTTAAAACTTTTTTCAGAGCTAGCCACGCGTGTGAGGTGTCAAAACACGCGTCTGCGCGAGGGCTAAGCAACTACGAAACTAACGAGGGTGGGTGCCGTACAAATTTTTTAATTTAATAAGAAAAAACGTTATTTCTATATAGCAGAAATTAGAAAATACAATATTTGTACTTCAAACCAGCGGGACTGGCCGCGAAACACGGTCCAGCCTGGAGGTGTGCCTGGTAAGTAATTAATAGGATGAAAAGAAACGAATTTGGAAGGAAATAATTCTAGTAAATAGAAATAATCGTGTTTTTAAGAAGTGAAAATTACGAAAATTATTTTTAATTAATTTTTTAATCACACAGGGGGGTCGGGATAGGTGGAAGGGTAGGACAGAACCTAATTAAGATCAACAGCGTCGAAAACCGCCTCGAAATCCCACTCCGTAGTGCAAAGTTATTGTGATAATAGTAATTTGCTATATCGGTTAGGTGAATTTTTAGGTGTAGGTATGTTAACAATTTAAAACTTTTTTCAGAGCTAGCCACGCGTGTGAGGTGTCAAAACACGCGTCTGCGCGAGGGCTAAGCAACTACGAAACTAACGAGGGTGGGTGCCGTACAAATTTTTTAATTTAATAAGAAAAAACGTTATTTCTATATAGCAGAAATTAGAAAATACAATATTTGTACTTCAAACCAGCGGGACTGGCCGCGAAACACGGTCCAGCCTGGAGGTGTGCCTGGTAAGTAATTAATAGGATGAAAAGAAACGAATTTGGAAGGAAATAATTCTAGTAAATAGAAATAATCGTGTTTTTAAGAAGTGAAAATTACGAAAATTATTTTTAATTAATTTTTTAATCACACAGGGGGGTCGGGATAGGTGGAAGGGTAGGACAGAACCTAATTAAGATCAACAGCGTCGAAAACCGCCTCGAAATCCCACTCCGTAGTGCAAAGTTATTGTGATAATAGTAATTTGCTATATCGGTTAGGTGAATTTTTAGGTGTAGGTATGTTAACAATTTAAAACTTTTTTCAGAGCTAGCCACGCGTGTGAGGTGTCAAAACACGCGTCTGCGCGAGGGCTAAGCAACTACGAAACTAACGAGGGTGGGTGCCGTACAAATTTTTTAATTTAATAAGAAAAAACGTTATTTCTATATAGCAGAAATTAGAAAATACAATATTTGTACTTCAAACCAGCGGGACTGGCCGCGAAACACGGTCCAGCCTGGAGGTGTGCCTGGTAAGTAATTAATAGGATGAAAAGAAACGAATTTGGAAGGAAATAATTCTAGTAAATAGAAATAATCGTGTTTTTAAGAAGTGAAAATTACGAAAATTATTTTTAATTAATTTTTTAATCACACAGGGGGGTCGGGATAGGTGGAAGGGTAGGACAGAACCTAATTAAGATCAACAGCGTCGAAAACCGCCTCGAAATCCCACTCCGTAGTGCAAAGTTATTGTGATAATAGTAATTTGCTATATCGGTTAGGTGAATTTTTAGGTGTAGGTATGTTAACAATTTAAAACTTTTTTCAGAGCTAGCCACGCGTGTGAGGTGTCAAAACACGCGTCTGCGCGAGGGCTAAGCAACTACGAAACTAACGAGGGTGGGTGCCGTACAAATTTTTTAATTTAATAAGAAAAAACGTGTTATTTCTATATAGCAGAAATTAGAAAATACAATATTTGGTCTTCAAACCAGCGGGACTGGCCGCGAAACACGGTCCAGCCTTGAGGTGTGCCTGGTAAGTAATTAATAGGATGAATAGAAACGAATTTGGAAGGAAATAATTCTAGTAAATAGAAATAATCGTGTTTTTAAGAAGTGAAAATTACGAAAATTATTTTTAATTAATTTTTTAATCACACAGGGGGGTCGGGATAGGTGGAAGGGTAGGACAGAACCTAATTAAGATCAACAGCGTCGAAAACCGCCTCGAAATCCCACTCCGTAGTGCAAAGTTATTGTGATAATAGTAATTTGCTATATCGGTTAGGTGAATTTTTAGGTGTAGGTATGTTAACAATTTAAAACTTTTTTCAGAGCTAGCCACGCGTGTGAGGTGTCAAAACACGCGTCTGCGCGAGGGCTAAGCAACTACGAAACTAACGAGGGTGGGTGCCGTACAAATTTTTTAATTTAATAAGAAAAAACGTGTTATTTCTATATAGCAGAAATTAGAAAATACAATATTTGTACTTCAAACCAGCGGGACTGGCCGCGAAACACGGTCCAGCCTGGAGGTGTGCCTGGTAAGTAATTAATAGGATGAAAAGAAACGAATTTGGAAGGAAATAATTCTAGTAAATAGAAATAATCGTGTTTTTAAGAAGTGAAAATTACGAAAATTATTTTTAATTAATTTTTTAATCACACAGGGGGGTCGGGATAGGTGGAAGGGTAGGACAGAACCTAATTAAGATCAACAGCGTCGAAAACCGCCTCGAAATCCCACTCCGTAGTGCAAAGTTATTGTGATAATAGTAATTTGCTATATCGGTTAGGTGAATTTTTAGGTGTAGGTATGTTAACAATTTAAAACTTTTTTCAGAGCTAGCCACGCGTGTGAGGTGTCAAAACACGCGTCTGCGCGAGGGCTAAGCAACTACGAAACTAACGAGGGTGGGTGCCGTACAAATTTTTTAATTTAATAAGAAAAAACGTTATTTCTATATAGCAGAAATTAGAAAATACAATATTTGTACTTCAAACCAGCGGGACTGGCCGCGAAACACGGTCCAGCCTGGAGGTGTGCCTGGTAAGTAATTAATAGGATGAAAAGAAACGAATTTGGAAGGAAATAATTCTAGTAAATAGAAATAATCGTGTTTTTAAGAAGTGAAAATTACGAAAATTATTTTTAATTAATTTTTTAATCACACAGGGGGGTCGGGATAGGTGGAAGGGTAGGACAGAACCTAATTAAGATCAACAGCGTCGAAAACCGCCTCGAAATCCCACTCCGTAGTGCAAAGTTATTGTGATAATAGTAATTTGCTATATCGGTTAGGTGAATTTTTAGGTGTAGGTATGTTAACAATTTAAAACTTTTTTCAGAGCTAGCCACGCGTGTGAGGTGTCAAAACACGCGTCTGCGCGAGGGCTAAGCAACTACGAAACTAACGAGGGTGGGTGCCGTACAAATTTTTTAATTTAATAAGAAAAAACGTTATTTCTATATAGCAGAAATTAGAAAATACAATATTTGTACTTCAAACCAGCGGGACTGGCCGCGAAACACGGTCCAGCCTGGAGGTGTGCCTGGTAAGTAATTAATAGGATGAATAGAAACGAATTTGGAAGGAAATAATTCTAGTAAATAGAAATAATCGTGTTTTTAAGAAGTGAAAATTACGAAAATTATTTTTAATTAATTTTTTAATCACACAGGGGGGTCGGGATAGGGGGAAGGGTAGGACAGAACCTAATTAAGATCAACAGCGTCGAAAACCGCCTCGAAATCCCACTCCGTAGTGCAAAGTTATTGTGATAATAGTAATTTGCTATATCGGTTAGGTGAATTTTTAGGTGTAGGTATGTTAACAATTTAAAACTTTTTTCAGAGCTAGCCACGCGTGTGAGGTGTCAAAACACGCGTCTGCGCGAGGGCTAAGCAACTACGAAACTAACGAGGGTGGGTGCCGTACAAATTTTTTAATTTAATAAGAAAAAACGTTATTTCTATATAGCAGAAATTAGAAAATACAATATTTGTACTTCAAACCAGCGGGACTGGCCGCGAAACACGGTCCAGCCTGGAGGTGTGCCTGGTAAGTAATTAATAGGATGAAAAGAAACGAATTTGGAAGGAAATAATTCTAGTAAATAGAAATAATCGTGTTTTTAAGAAGTGAAAATTACGAAAATTATTTTTAATTAATTTTTTAATCACACAGGGGGGTCGGGATAGGTGGAAGGGTAGGACAGAACCTAATTAAGATCAACAGCGTCGAAAACCGCCTCGAAATCCCACTCCGTAGTGCAAAGTTATTGTGATAATAGTAATTGCTATATCGGTTAGGTGAATTTTTAGGTGTAGGTATGTTAACAATTTAAAACTTTTTTCAGAGCTAGCCACGCGTGTGAGGTGTCAAAACACGCGTCTGCGCGAGGGCTAAGCAACTACGAAACTAACGAGGGTGGGTGCCGTACAAATTTTTTAATTTAATAAGAAAAAACGTTATTTCTATATAGCAGAAATTAGAAAATACAATATTTGTACTTCAAACCAGCGGGACTGGCGCGAAACACGGTCCAGCCTGGAGGTGTGCCTGGTAAGTAATTAATAGGATGAAAAGAAACGAATTTGGAAGAAATAATTCTAGTAAATAGAAATAATCGTGTTTTTAAGAAGTGAAAATTACGAAAATTATTTTTAATTAATTTTTTAATCACACAGGGGGGTCGGGATAGGTGGAAGGGTAGGACAGAACCTAATTAAGATCAACAGCGTCGAAAACCGCCTCGAAATCCCACTCCGTAGTGCAAAGTTATTGTGATAATAGTAATTTGCTATATCGGTTAGGTGAATTTTTAGGTGTAGGTATGTTAACAAATTTAAAACTTTTTTCAGAGCTAGCCACGCGTGTGAGGTGTCAAAACACGCGTCTGCGCGAGGGCTAAGCAACTACGAAACTAACGAGGGTGGGTGCCGTACAAATTTTTTTAAATTTAATAAGAAAAAACGTTATTTCTATATAGCAGAAATTAGAAAATACAATATTTGTACTTCAAACCAGCGGGACTGGCCGCGAAACACGGTCCAGCCTGGAGGTGTGCCTGGTAAGTAATTAATAGGATGAAAAGAAACGAATTTGGAAGGAAATAATTCTAGTAAATAGAAATAATCGTGTTTTTAAGAAGTGAAAATTACGAAAATTATTTTTAATTAATTTTTTAATCACACAGGGGGGTCGGGATAGGTGGAAGGGTAGGACAGAACCTAATTAAGATCAACAGCGTCGAAAACCGCCTCGAAATCCCACTCCGTAGTGCAAAGTTATTGTGATAATAGTAATTTGCTATATCGGTTAGGTGAATTTTTAGGTGTAGGTATGTTAACAATTTAAAACTTTTTTCAGAGCTAGCCACGCGTGTGAGGTGTCAAAACACGCGTCTGCGCGAGGGCTAAGCACTACGAAACTAACGAGGGTGGGTGCCGTACAAATTTTTTAATTTAATAAGAAAAAACGTTATTTCTATATAGCAGAAATTAGAAAATACAATATTTGTACTTCAAACCAGCGGGACTGGCGCGAAACACGGTCCAGCCTGGAGGTGTGCCTGGTAAGTAATTAATAGGATGAAAAGAAACGAATTTGGAAGGAAATAATTCTAGTAAATAGAAATAATCGTGTTTTTAAGAAGTGAAAATTACGAAAATTATTTTTAATTAATTTTTTAATCACACAGGGGGGTCGGGATAGGTGGAAGGGTAGGACAGAACCTAATTAGATCAACAGCGTCGAAAACCGCCTCGAAATCCCACTCCGTAGTGCAAAGTTATTGTGATAATAGTAATTTGCTATATCGGTTAGGTGAATTTTTAGGTGTAGGTATGTTAACAATTTAAAACTTTTTTCAGAGCTAGCCACGCGTGTGAGGTGTCAAAACACGCGTCTGCGCGAGGGCTAAGCAACTACGAAACTAACGAGGGTGGGTGCCGTACAAATTTTTTAATTTAATAAGAAAAAACGTTATTTCTATATAGCAGAAATTAGAAAATACAATATTTGTACTTCAAACCAGCGGGACTGGCCGCGAAACACGGTCCAGCCTGGAGGTGTGCCTGGTAAGTAATTAATAGGATGAAAAGAAACGAATTTGGAAGGAAATAATTCTAGTAAATAGAAATAATCGTGTTTTTAAGAAGTGAAAATTACGAAAATTATTTTTAATTAATTTTTTAATCACACAGGGGGGTCGGGATAGGTGGAAGGGTAGGACAGAACCTAATTAAGATCAACAGCGTCGAAAACCGCCTCGAAATCCCACTCCGTAGTGCAAAGTTATTGTGATAATAGTAATTTGCTATATCGGTTAGGTGAATTTTTAGGTGTAGGTATGTTAACAATTTAAAACTTTTTTCAGAGCTAGCCACGCGTGTGAGGTGTCAAAACACGCGTCTGCGCGAGGGCTAAGCAACTACGAAACTAACGAGGGTGGGTGCCGTACAAATTTTTTAATTTAATAAGAAAAAACGTTATTTCTATATAGCAGAAATTAGAAAATACAATATTTGTACTTCAAACCAGCGGGACTGGCCGCGAAACACGGTCCAGCCTGGAGGTGTGCCTGGTAAGTAATTAATAGGATGAAAAGAAACGAATTTGGAAGGAAATAATTCTAGTAAATAGAAATAATCGTGTTTTTAAGAAGTGAAAATTACGAAAATTATTTTTAATTAATTTTTTAATCACACAGGGGGGTCGGGATAGGTGGAAGGGTAGGACAGAACCTAATTAAGATCAACAGCGTCGAAAACCGCCTCGAAATCCCACTCCGTAGTGCAAGTTATTGTGATAATAGTAATTTGCTATATCGGTTAGGTGAATTTTTAGGTGTAGGTATGTTAACAATTTAAAACTTTTTTCAGAGCTAGCCACGCGTGTGAGGTGTCAAAACACGCGTCTGCGCGAGGGCTAAGCAACTACGAAACTAACGAGGGTGGGTGCCGTACAAATTTTTTAATTTAATAAGAAAAAACGTTATTTCTATATAGCAGAAATTAGAAAATACAATATTTGTACTTCAAACCAGCGGGACTGGCCGCGAAACACGGTCCAGCCTGGAGGTGTGCCTGGTAAGTAATTAATAGGATGAAAAGAAACGAATTTGGAAGGAAATAATTCTAGTAAATAGAAATAATCGTGTTTTTAAGAAGTGAAAATTACGAAAATTATTTTTAATTAATTTTTTAATCACACAGGGGGGTCGGGATAGGTGGAAGGGTAGGACAGAACCTAATTAAGATCAACAGCGTCGAAAACCGCCTCGAAATCCACTCCGTAGTGCAAAGTTATTGTGATAATAGTAATTTGCTATATCGGTTAGGTGAATTTTTAGGTGTAGGTATGTTAACAATTTAAAACTTTTTTCAGAGCTAGCCACGCGTGTGAGGTGTCAAAACACGCGTCTGCGCGAGGGCTAAGCAACTACGAAACTAACGAGGGTGGGTGCCGTACAAATTTTTTAATTTAATAAGAAAAAACGTTATTTCTATATAGCAGAAATTAGAAAATACAATATTTGTACTTCAAACCAGCGGGACTGGCCGCGAAACACGGTCCAGCCTGGAGGTGTGCCTGGTAAGTAATTAATAGGATGAAAAGAAACGAATTTGGAAGGAAATAATTCTAGTAAATAGAAATAATCGTGTTTTTAAGAAGTGAAAATTACGAAAATTATTTTTAATTAATTTTTTAATCACACAGGGGGGTCGGGATAGGTGGAAGGGTAGGACAGAACCTAATTAAGATCAACAGCGTCGAAAACCGCCTCGAAATCCCACTCCGTAGTGCAAAGTTATTGTGATAATAGTAATTTGCTATATCGGTTAGGTGAATTTTTAGGTGTAGGTATGTTAACAATTTAAAACTTTTTTCAGAGCTAGCCACGCGTGTGAGGTGTCAAAACACGCGTCTGCGCGAGGGCTAAGCAACTACGAAACTAACGAGGGTGGGTGCCGTACAAATTTTTTAATTTAATAAGAAAAAACGTTATTTCTATATAGCAGAAATTAGAAAATACAATATTTGTACTTCAAACCAGCGGGACTGGCCGCGAAACACGGTCCAGCCTGGAGGTGTGCCTGGTAAGTAATTAATAGGATGAAAAGAAACGAATTTGGAAGGAAATAATTCTAGTAAATAGAAATAATCGTGTTTTTAAGAAGTGAAAATTACGAAAATTATTTTTAATTAATTTTTAATCACACAGGGGGGTCGGGATAGGTGGAAGGGTAGGACAGAACCTAATTAAGATCAACAGCGTCGAAAACCGCCTCGAAATCCCACTCCGTAGTGCAAAGTTATTGTGATAATAGTAATTTGCTATATCGGTTAGGTGAATTTTTAGGTGTAGGTATGTTAACAATTTAAAACTTTTTTCAGAGCTAGCCACGCGTGTGAGGTGTCAAAACACGCGTCTGCGCGAGGGCTAAGCAACTACGAAACTAACGAGGGTGGGTGCCGTACAAATTTTTTAATTTAATAAGAAAAAACGTTATTTCTATATAGCAGAAATTAGAAAATACAATATTTGTACTTCAAACCAGCGGGACTGGCCGCGAAACACGGTCCAGCCTGGAGGTGTGCCTGGTAAGTAATTAATAGGATGAAAAGAAACGAATTTGGAAGGAAATAATTCTAGTAAATAGAAATAATCGTGTTTTTAAGAAGTGAAAATTACGAAAATTATTTTTAATTAATTTTTTAATCACACAGGGGGGTCGGGATAGGTGGAAGGGTAGGACAGAACCTAATTAAGATCAACAGCGTCGAAAACCGCCTCGAAATCCCACTCCGTAGTGCAAAGTTATTGTGATAATAGTAATTTGCTATATCGGTTAGGTGAATTTTTAGGTGTAGGTATGTTAACAATTTAAAACTTTTTTCAGAGCTAGCCACGCGTGTGAGGTGTCAAAACACGCGTCTGCGCGAGGGCTAAGCAACTACGAAACTAACGAGGGTGGGTGCCGTACAAATTTTTTAATTTAATAAGAAAAAACGTTATTTCTATATAGCAGAAATTAGAAAATACAATATTTGTACTTCAAACCAGCGGGACTGGCCGCGAAACACGGTCCAGCCTGGAGGTGTGCCTGGTAAGTAATTAATAGGATGAAAAGAAACGAATTTGGAAGGAAATAATTCTAGTAAATAGAAATAATCGTGTTTTTAAGAAGTGAAAATTACGAAAATTATTTTTAATTAATTTTTTAATCACACAGGGGGGTCGGGATAGGTGGAAGGGTAGGACAGAACCTAATTAAGATCAACAGCGTCGAAAACCGCCTCGAAATCCCACTCCGTAGTGCAAAGTTATTGTGATAATAGTAATTTGCTATATCGGTTAGGTGAATTTTTAGGTGTAGGTATGTTAACAATTTAAAACTTTTTTCAGAGCTAGCCACGCGTGTGAGGTGTCAAAACACGCGTCTGCGCGAGGGCTAAGCAACTACGAAACTAACGAGGGTGGGTGCCGTACAAATTTTTTAATTTAATAAGAAAAAACGTTATTTCTATATAGCAGAAATTAGAAAATACAATATTTGTACTTCAAACCAGCGGGACTGGCCGCGAAACACGGTCCAGCCTGGAGGTGTGCCTGGTAAGTAATTAATAGGATGAAAAGAAACGAATTTGGAAGGAAATAATTCTAGTAAATAGAAATAATCGTGTTTTTAAGAAGTGAAAATTACGAAAATTATTTTTAATTAATTTTTTAATCACACAGGGGGGTCGGGATAGGTGGAAGGGTAGGACAGAACCTAATTAAGATCAACAGCGTCGAAAACCGCCTCGAAATCCCACTCCGTAGTGCAAAGTTATTGTGATAATAGTAATTTGCTATATCGGTTAGGTGAATTTTTAGGTGTAGGTATGTTAACAATTTAAAACTTTTTTCAGAGCTAGCCACGCGTGTGAGGTGTCAAAACACGCGTCTGCGCGAGGGCTAAGCAACTACGAAACTAACGAGGGTGGGTGCCGTACAAATTTTTTAATTTAATAAGAAAAAACGTTATTTCTATATAGCAGAAATTAGAAAATACAATATTTGTACTTCAAACCAGCGGGACTGGCCGCGAAACACGGTCCAGCCTGGAGGTGTGCCTGGTAAGTAATTAATAGGATGAAAAGAAACGAATTTGGAAGGAAATAATTCTAGTAAATAGAAATAATCGTGTTTTTAAGAAGTGAAAATTACGAAAATTATTTTTAATTAATTTTTTAATCACACAGGGGGGTCGGGATAGGTGGAAGGGTAGGACAGAACCTAATTAAGATCAACAGCGTCGAAAACCGCCTCGAAATCCCACTCCGTAGTGCAAAGTTATTGTGATAATAGTAATTTGCTATATCGGTTAGGTGAATTTTTAGGTGTAGGTATGTTAACAATTTAAAACTTTTTTCAGAGCTAGCCACGCGTGTGAGGTGTCAAAACACGCGTCTGCGCGAGGGCTAAGCAACTACGAAACTAACGAGGGTGGGTGCCGTACAAATTTTTTAATTTAATAAGAAAAAACGTTATTTCTATATAGCAGAAATTAGAAAATACAATATTTGTACTTCAAACCAGCGGGACTGGCCGCGAAACACGGTCCAGCCTGGAGGTGTGCCTGGTAAGTAATTAATAGGATGAAAAGAAACGAATTTGGAAGGAAATAATTCTAGTAAATAGAAATAATCGTGTTTTTAAGAAGTGAAAATTACGAAAATTATTTTTAATTAATTTTTTAATCACACAGGGGGGTCGGGATAGGTGGAAGGGTAGGACAGAACCTAATTAAGATCAACAGCGTCGAAAACCGCCTCGAAATCCCACTCCGTAGTGCAAAGTTATTGTGATAATAGTAATTTGCTATATCGGTTAGGTGAATTTTTAGGTGTAGGTATGTTAACAATTTAAAACTTTTTTCAGAGCTAGCCACGCGTGTGAGGTGTCAAAACACGCGTCTGCGCGAGGGCTAAGCAACTACGAAACTAACGAGGGTGGGTGCCGTACAAATTTTTTAATTTAATAAGAAAAAACGTTATTTCTATATAGCAGAAATTAGAAAATACAATATTTGTACTTCAAACCAGCGGGACTGGCCGCGAAACACGGTCCAGCCTGGAGGTGTGCCTGGTAAGTAATTAATAGGATGAAAAGAAACGAATTTGGAAGGAAATAATTCTAGTAAATAGAAATAATCGTGTTTTAAGAAGTGAAAATTACGAAAATTATTTTTAATTAATTTTTTAATCACACAGGGGGGTCGGGATAGGTGGAAGGGTAGGACAGAACCTAATTAAGATCAACAGCGTCGAAAACCGCCTCGAAATCCCACTCCGTAGTGCAAAGTTATTGTGATAATAGTAATTTGCTATATCGGTTAGGTGAATTTTTAGGTGTAGGTATGTTAACAATTTAAAACATTTTTCAGAGCTAGCCACGCGTGTGAGGTGTCAAAACACGCGTCTGCGCGAGGGCTAAGCAACTACGAAACTAACGAGGGTGGGTGCCGTACAAATTTTTTAATTTAATAAGAAAAAACGTTATTTCTATATAGCAGAAATTAGAAAATACAATATTTGTACTTCAAACCAGCGGGACTGGCCGCGAAACACGGTCCAGCCTGGAGGTGTGCCTGGTAAGTAATTAATAGGATGAAAAGAAACGAATTTGGAAGGAAATAATTCTAGTAAATAGAAATAATCGTGTTTTTAAGAAGTGAAAATTACGAAAATTATTTTTAATTAATTTTTTAATCACACAGGGGGTCGGGATAGGTGGAAGGGTAGGACAGAACCTAATTAAGATCAACAGCGTCGAAAACCGCTCGAAATCCCACTCCGTAGTGCAAAGTTATTGTGATAATAGTAATTTGCTATATCGGTTAGGTGAATTTTTTAGGTGTAGGTATGTTAACAATTTAAAACTTTTTTCAGAGCTAGCCACGCGTGTGAGGTGTCAAAACACGCGTCTGCGCGAGGGCTAAGCAACTACGAAACTAACGAGGGTGGGTGCCGTACAAATTTTTTAATTTAATAAGAAAAACGTTATTTCTATATAGCAGAAATTAGAAAATACAATATTTGTACTTCAAACCAGCGGGACTGGCCGCGAAACACGGTCCAGCCTGGAGGTGTGCCTGGTAAGTATTAATAGGATGAAAAGAAACGAATTTGGAAGGAAATAATTCTAGTAAATAGAAATAATCGTGTTTTTAAGAAGTGAAAATTACGAAAATTATTTTTAATTAATTTTTTAATCACACAGGGGGGTCGGGATAGGTGGAAGGGTAGGACAGAACCTAATTAAGATCAACAGCGTCGAAAACCGCCTCGAAATCCCACTCCGTAGTGCAAAGTTATTGTGATAATAGTAATTTGCTATATCGGTTAGGTGAATTTTTAGGTGTAGGTATGTTAACAATTTAAAACTTTTTTCAGAGCTAGCCACGCGTGTGAGGTGTCAAACACGCGTCTGCGCGAGGGCTAAGCAACTACGAAACTAACGAGGGTGGGTGCCGTACAAATTTTTTAATTTAATAAGAAAAACGTTATTTCTATATAGCAGAAATTAGAAAATACAATATTTGTACTTCAAACCAGCGGGACTGGCCGCGAAACACGGTCCAGCCTGGAGGTGTGCCTGGTAAGTAATTAATAGGATGAAAGAAACGAATTTGGAAGGAAATATTCTAGTAAATAGAAATAATCGTGTTTTTAAGAAGTGAAAATTACGAAAATTATTTTTAATTAATTTTTAATCACACAGGGGGGTCGGATAGGTGGAAGGGTAGACAGAACCTAATTAAGATCAACAGCGTCGAAAACCGCCTCGAAAATCCACTCCGTAGTGCAAAGTTATTGTGATAATAGTAATTTGCTATATCGGTTAGGTGAATTTTTAGGTGTAGGTATGTTAACAATTTAAAACTTTTTTCAGAGCTAGCCACGCGTGTGAGGTGTCAAAACACGCGTCTGCGCGAGGGCTAAGCAACTACGAAACTAACGAAGGTGGGTGCCGTACAAATTTTTTAATTTAATAAGAAAAAACGTTATTTCTATATAGCAGAAATTAGAAAATACAATATTTGTACTTCAAACCAGCGGGACTGGCCGCGAAACACGGTCCAGCCTGGAGGTGTGCCTGGTAAGTAATTAATAGGATGAAAAGAAACGAATTTGGAAGGAAATAATTCTAGTAAATAGAAATAATCGTGTTTTTAAGAAGTGAAAATTACGAAAATTATTTTAATTAATTTTTTAATCACACAGGGGGGTCGGGATAGGTGGAAGGGTAGGACAGAACCTAATTAAGATCAACAGCGTCGAAAACCGCCTCGAAATCCCACTCCGTAGTGCAAAGTTATTGTGATAATAGTAATTTGCTATATCGGTTAGGTGAATTTTTAGGTGTAGGTATGTTAACAATTTAAAACTTTTTTCAGAGCTAGCCACGCGTGTGAGGTGTCAAAACACGCGTCTGCGCGAGGGCTAAGCAACTACGAAACTAACGAGGGTGGGTGCCGTACAAATTTTTTATTTAATAAGAAAAAACGTTATTTCTATATAGCAGAAATTAGAAAATACAATATTTGTACTTCAAACCAGCGGGACTGGCCGCGAAACACGGTCCAGCCTGGAGGTGTGCCTGGTAAGTAATTAATAGGATGAAAAGAAACGAATTTGGAAGGAAATAATTCTAGTAAATAGAAATAATCGTGTTTTTAAGAAGTGAAAATTACGAAAATTATTTTTAATTAATTTTTTAATCACACAGGGGGGTCGGGATAGGTGAAGGGTAGGACAGAACCTAATTAAGATCAACAGCGTCGAAAACCGCCTCGAAATCCCACTCCGTAGTGCAAAGTTATTGTGATAATAGTAATTTGCTATATCGGTTAGGTGAATTTTTAGGTGTAGGTATGTTAACAATTTAAAACTTTTTTCAGAGCTAGCCACGCGTGTGAGGTGTCAAAACACGCGTCTGCGCGAGGGCTAAGCAACTACGAAACTAACGAGGGTGGGTGCCGTACAAATTTTTTAATTTAATAAGAAAAAACGTATTTCTATATAGCAGAAATTAGAAAATACAATATTTGTACTTCAAACCAGCGGGACTGGCCGCGAAACACGGTCCAGCCTGGAGGTGTGCCTGGTAAGTAATTAATAGGATGAAAAGAAACGAATTTGGAAGGAAATAATTCTAGTAAATAGAAATAATCGTGTTTTTAAGAAGTGAAAATTACGAAAATTATTTTTAATTAATTTTTTAATCACACAGGGGGGTCGGGATAGGTGGAAGGGTAGGACAGAACCTAATTAAGATCAACAGCGTCGAAAACCGCCTCGAAATCCCACTCCGTAGTGCAAAGTTATTGTGATAATAGTAATTTGCTATATCGGTTAGGTGATTTTTAGGTGTAGGTATGTTAACAATTTAAAACTTTTTTCAGAGCTAGCCACGCGTGTGAGGTGTCAAAACACGCGTCTGCGCGAGGGCTAAGCAACTACGAAACTAACGAGGGTGGGTGCCGTACAAATTTTTTAATTTAATAAGAAAAAACGTTATTTCTATATAGCAGAAATTAGAAAATACAATATTTGTACTTCAAACCAGCGGGACTGGCCGCGAAACACGGTCCAGCCTGGAGGTGTGCCTGGTAAGTAATTAATAGGATGAAAAGAAACGAATTTGGAAGGAAATAATTCTAGTAAATAGAAATAATCGTGTTTTTAAGAAGTGAAAATTACGAAAATTATTTTTAATTAATTTTTTAATCACACAGGGGGGTCGGGATAGGTGGAAGGGTAGGACAGAACCTAATTAAGATCAACAGCGTCGAAAACCGCCTCGAAATCCCACTCCGTAGTGCAAAGTTATTGTGATAATAGTAATTTGCTATATCGGTTAGGTGAATTTTTAGGTGTAGGTATGTTAACAATTTAAAACTTTTTTCAGAGCTAGCCACGCGTGTGAGGTGTCAAAACACGCGTCTGCGCGAGGGCTAAGCAACTACGAAACTAACGAGGGTGGGTGCCGTACAAATTTTTTAATTTAATAAGAAAAAACGTTATTTCTATATAGCAGAAATTAGAAAATACAATATTTGTACTTCAAACCAGCGGGACTGGCCGCGAAACACGGTCCAGCCTGGAGGTGTGCCTGGTAAGTAATTAATAGGATGAAAAGAAACGAATTTGGAAGGAAATAATTCTAGTAAATAG
The DNA here is from genome assembly GCA_963555695.1 of Dasypolia templi. Lineage (NCBI taxonomy): Eukaryota > Metazoa > Arthropoda > Insecta > Lepidoptera > Noctuidae > Dasypolia > Dasypolia templi. Next base: position 18,963 of record CAUVWP010000038.1, on the reverse strand, counting down.
AAATAATCGTGTTTTTAAGAAGTGAAAATTACGAAAATTATTTTTAATTAATTTTTTAATCACACAGGGGGGTCGGGATAGGTGGAAGGGTAGGACAGAACCTAATTAAGATCAACAGCGTCGAAAACCGCCTCGAAATCCCACTCCGTAGTGCAAAGTTATTGTGATAATAGTAATTTGCTATATCGGTTAGGTGAATTTTTAGGTGTAGGTATGTTAACAATTTAAAACTTTTTTCAGAGCTAGCCACGCGTGTGAGGTGTCAAAACACGCGTCTGCGCGAGGGCTAAGCAACTACGAAACTAACGAGGGTGGGTGCCGTACAAATTTTTTAATTTAATAAGAAAAAACGTTATTTCTATATAGCAGAAATTAGAAAATACAATATTTGTACTTCAAACCAGCGGGACTGGCCGCGAAACACGGTCCAGCCTGGAGGTGTGCCTGGTAAGTAATTAATAGGATGAAAAGAAACGAATTTGGAAGGAAATAATTCTAGTAAATAGAAATAATCGTGTTTTTAAGAAGTGAAAATTACGAAAATTATTTTTAATTAATTTTTTAATCACACAGGGGGGTCGGGATAGGTGGAAGGGTAGGACAGAACCTAATTAAGATCAACAGCGTCGAAAACCGCCTCGAAATCCCACTCCGTAGTGCAAAGTTATTGTGATAATAGTAATTTGCTATATCGGTTAGGTGAATTTTTAGGTGTAGGTATGTTAACAATTTAAAACTTTTTTCAGAGCTAGCCACGCGTGTGAGGTGTCAAAACACGCGTCTGCGCGAGGGCTAAGCAACTACGAAACTAACGAGGGTGGGTGCCGTACAAATTTTTTAATTTAATAAGAAAAAACGTTATTTCATATAGCAGAAATTAGAAAATACAATATTTGTACTTCAAACCAGCGGGACTGGCCGCGAAACACGGTCCAGCCTGGAGGTGTGCCTGGTAAGTAATTAATAGGATGAAAAGAAACGAATTTGGAAGGAAATAATTCTAGTAAATAGAAATAATCGTGTTTTTAAGAAGTGAAAATTACGAAAATTATTTTTAATTAATTTTTTAATCACACAGGGGGGTCGGGATAGGTGGAAGGGTAGGACAGAACCTAATTAAGATCAACAGCGTCGAAAACCGCCTCGAAATCCCACTCCGTAGTGCAAAGTTATTGTGATAATAGTAATTTGCTATATCGGTTAGGTGAATTTTTAGGTGTAGGTATGTTAACAATTTAAAACTTTTTTCAGAGCTAGCCACGCGTGTGAGGTGTCAAAACACGCGTCTGCGCGAGGGCTAAGCAACTACGAAACTAACGAGGGTGGGTGCCGTACAAATTTTTTAATTTAATAAGAAAAAACGTTATTTCTATATAGCAGAAATTAGAAAATACAATATTTGTACTTCAAACCAGCGGGACTGGCCGCGAAACACGGTCCAGCCTGGAGGTGTGCCTGGTAAGTAATTAATAGGATGAAAAGAAACGAATTTGGAAGGAAATAATTCTAGTAAATAGAAATAATCGTGTTTTTAAGAAGTGAAAATTACGAAAATTATTTTTAATTAATTTTTTAATCACACAGGGGGGTCGGGATAGGTGGAAGGGTAGGACAGAACCTAATTAAGATCAACAGCGTCGAAAACCGCCTCGAAATCCCACTCCGTAGTGCAAAGTTATTGTGATAATAGTAATTTGCTATATCGGTTAGGTGAATTTTTAGGTGTAGGTATGTTAACAATTTAAAACTTTTTTCAGAGCTAGCCACGCGTGTGAGGTGTCAAAACACGCGTCTGCGCGAGGGCTAAGCAACTACGAAACTAACGAGGGTGGGTGCCGTACAAATTTTTTAATTTAATAAGAAAAAACGTTATTTCTATATAGCAGAAATTAGAAAATACAATATTTGTACTTCAAACCAGCGGGACTGGCCGCGAAACACGGTCCAGCCTGGAGGTGTGCCTGGTAAGTAATTAATAGGATGAAAAGAAACGAATTTGGAAGGAAATAATTCTAGTAAATAGAAATAATCGTGTTTTTAAGAAGTGAAAATTACGAAAATTATTTTTAATTAATTTTTTAATCACACAGGGGGGTCGGGATAGGTGGAAGGGTAGGACAGAACCTAATTAAGATCAACAGCGTCGAAAACCGCCTCGAAATCCCACTCCGTAGTGCAAAGTTATTGTGATAATAGTAATTTGCTATATCGGTTAGGTGAATTTTTAGGTGTAGGTATGTTAACAATTTAAAACTTTTTTCAGAGCTAGCCACGCGTGTGAGGTGTCAAAACACGCGTCTGCGCGAGGGCTAAGCAACTACGAAACTAACGAGGGTGGGTGCCGTACAAATTTTTTAATTTAATAAGAAAAAACGTTATTTCTATATAGCAGAAATTAGAAAATACAATATTTGTACTTCAAACCAGCGGGACTGGCCGCGAAACACGGTCCAGCCTGGAGGTGTGCCTGGTAAGTAATTAATAGGATGAAAAGAAACGAATTTGGAAGGAAATAATTCTAGTAAATAGAAATAATCGTGTTTTTAAGAAGTGAAAATTACGAAAATTATTTTTAATTAATTTTTTAATCACACAGGGGGGTCGGGATAGGTGGAAGGGTAGGACAGAACCTAATTAAGATCAACAGCGTCGAAAACCGCCTCGAAATCCCACTCCGTAGTGCAAAGTTATTGTGATAATAGTAATTTGCTATATCGGTTAGGTGAATTTTTAGGTGTAGGTATGTTAACAATTTAAAACTTTTTTCAGAGCTAGCCACGCGTGTGAGGTGTCAAAACACGCGTCTGCGCGAGGGCTAAGCAACTACGAAACTAACGAGGGTGGGTGCCGTACAAATTTTTTAATTTAATAAGAAAAAACGTTATTTCTATATAGCAGAAATTAGAAAATACAATATTTGTACTTCAAACCAGCGGGACTGGCCGCGAAACACGGTCCAGCCTGGAGGTGTGCCTGGTAAGTAATTAATAGGATGAAAAGAAACGAATTTGGAAGGAAATAATTCTAGTAAATAGAAATAATCGTGTTTTTAAGAAGTGAAAATTACGAAAATTATTTTTAATTAATTTTTTAATCACACAGGGGGGTCGGGATAGGTGGAAGGGTAGGACAGAACCTAATTAAGATCAACAGCGTCGAAAACCGCCTCGAAATCCCACTCCGTAGTGCAAAGTTATTGTGATAATAGTAATTTGCTATATCGGTTAGGTGAATTTTTAGGTGTAGGTATGTTAACAATTTAAAACTTTTTTCAGAGCTAGCCACGCGTGTGAGGTGTCAAAACACGCGTCTGCGCGAGGGCTAAGCAACTACGAAACTAACGAGGGTGGGTGCCGTACAAATTTTTTAATTTAATAAGAAAAAACGTTATTTCTATATAGCAGAAATTAGAAAATACAATATTTGTACTTCAAACCAGCGGGACTGGCCGCGAAACACGGTCCAGCCTGGAGGTGTGCCTGGTAAGTAATTAATAGGATGAAAAGAAACGAATTTGGAAGGAAATAATTCTAGTAAATAGAAATAATCGTGTTTTTAAGAAGTGAAAATTACGAAAATTATTTTTAATTAATTTTTTAATCACACAGGGGGGTCGGGATAGGTGGAAGGGTAGGACAGAACCTAATTAAGATCAACAGCGTCGAAAACCGCCTCGAAATCCCACTCCGTAGTGCAAAGTTATTGTGATAATAGTAATTTGCTATATCGGTTAGGTGAATTTTTAGGTGTAGGTATGTTAACAATTTAAAACTTTTTTCAGAGCTAGCCACGCGTGTGAGGTGTCAAAACACGCGTCTGCGCGAGGGCTAAGCAACTACGAAACTAACGAGGGTGGGTGCCGTACAAATTTTTTAATTTAATAAGAAAAAACGTTATTTCTATATAGCAGAAATTAGAAAATACAATATTTGTACTTCAAACCAGCGGGACTGGCCGCGAAACACGGTCCAGCCTGGAGGTGTGCCTGGTAAGTAATTAATAGGATGAAAAGAAACGAATTTGGAAGGAAATAATTCTAGTAAATAGAAATAATCGTGTTTTTAAGAAGTGAAAATTACGAAAATTATTTTTAATTAATTTTTTAATCACACAGGGGGGTCGGGATAGGTGGAAGGGTAGGACAGAACCTAATTAAGATCAACAGCGTCGAAAACCGCCTCGAAATCCCACTCCGTAGTGCAAAGTTATTGTGATAATAGTAATTTGCTATATCGGTTAGGTGAATTTTTAGGTGTAGGTATGTTAACAATTTAAAACTTTTTTCAGAGCTAGCCACGCGTGTGAGGTGTCAAAACACGCGTCTGCGCGAGGGCTAAGCAACTACGAAACTAACGAGGGTGGGTGCCGTACAAATTTTTTAATTTAATAAGAAAAAACGTTATTTCTATATAGCAGAAATTAGAAAATACAATATTTGTACTTCAAACCAGCGGGACTGGCCGCGAAACACGGTCCAGCCTGGAGGTGTGCCTGGTAAGTAATTAATAGGATGAAAAGAAACGAATTTGGAAGGAAATAATTCTAGTAAATAGAAATAATCGTGTTTTTAAGAAGTGAAAATTACGAAAATTATTTTTAATTAATTTTTTAATCACACAGGGGGGTCGGGATAGGTGGAAGGGTAGGACAGAACCTAATTAAGATCAACAGCGTCGAAAACCGCCTCGAAATCCCACTCCGTAGTGCAAAGTTATTGTGATAATAGTAATTTGCTATATCGGTTAGGTGAATTTTTAGGTGTAGGTATGTTAACAATTTAAAACTTTTTTCAGAGCTAGCCACGCGTGTGAGGTGTCAAAACACGCGTCTGCGCGAGGGCTAAGCAACTACGAAACTAACGAGGGTGGGTGCCGTACAAATTTTTTAATTTAATAAGAAAAAACGTTATTTCTATATAGCAGAAATTAGAAAATACAATATTTGTACTTCAAACCAGCGGGACTGGCCGCGAAACACGGTCCAGCCTGGAGGTGTGCCTGGTAAGTAATTAATAGGATGAAAAGAAACGAATTTGGAAGGAAATAATTCTAGTAAATAGAAATAATCGTGTTTTTAAGAAGTGAAAATTACGAAAATTATTTTTAATTAATTTTTTAATCACACAGGGGGGTCGGGATAGGTGGAAGGGTAGGACAGAACCTAATTAAGATCAACAGCGTCGAAAACCGCCTCGAAATCCCACTCCGTAGTGCAAAGTTATTGTGATAATAGTAATTTGCTATATCGGTTAGGTGAATTTTTAGGTGTAGGTATGTTAACAATTTAAAACTTTTTTCAGAGCTAGCCACGCGTGTGAGGTGTCAAAACACGCGTCTGCGCGAGGGCTAAGCAACTACGAAACTAACGAGGGTGGGTGCCGTACAAATTTTTTAATTTAATAAGAAAAAACGTTATTTCTATATAGCAGAAATTAGAAAATACAATATTTGTACTTCAAACCAGCGGGACTGGCCGCGAAACACGGTCCAGCCTGGAGGTGTGCCTGGTAAGTAATTAATAGGATGAAAAGAAACGAATTTGGAAGGAAATAATTCTAGTAAATAGAAATAATCGTGTTTTTAAGAAGTGAAAATTACGAAAATTATTTTTAATTAATTTTTTAATCACACAGGGGGGTCGGGATAGGTGGAAGGGTAGGACAGAACCTAATTAAGATCAACAGCGTCGAAAACCGCCTCGAAATCCCACTCCGTAGTGCAAAGTTATTGTGATAATAGTAATTTGCTATATCGGTTAGGTGAATTTTTAGGTGTAGGTATGTTAACAATTTAAAACTTTTTTCAGAGCTAGCCACGCGTGTGAGGTGTCAAAACACGCGTCTGCGCGAGGGCTAAGCAACTACGAAACTAACGAGGGTGGGTGCCGTACAAATTTTTTAATTTAATAAGAAAAAACGTTATTTCTATATAGCAGAAATTAGAAAATACAATATTTGTACTTCAAACCAGCGGGACTGGCCGCGAAACACGGTCCAGCCTGGAGGTGTGCCTGGTAAGTAATTAATAGGATGAAAAGAAACGAATTTGGAAGGAAATAATTCTAGTAAATAGAAATAATCGTGTTTTTAAGAAGTGAAAATTACGAAAATTATTTTTAATTAATTTTTTAATCACACAGGGGGGTCGGGATAGGTGGAAGGGTAGGACAGAACCTAATTAAGATCAACAGCGTCGAAAACCGCCTCGAAATCCCACTCCGTAGTGCAAAGTTATTGTGATAATAGTAATTTGCTATATCGGTTAGGTGAATTTTTAGGTGTAGGTATGTTAACAATTTAAAACTTTTTTCAGAGCTAGCCACGCGTGTGAGGTGTCAAAACACGCGTCTGCGCGAGGGCTAAGCAACTACGAAACTAACGAGGGTGGGTGCCGTACAAATTTTTTAATTTAATAAGAAAAAACGTTATTTCTATATAGCAGAAATTAGAAAATACAATATTTGTACTTCAAACCAGCGGGACTGGCCGCGAAACACGGTCCAGCCTGGAGGTGTGCCTGGTAAGTAATTAATAGGATGAAAAGAAACGAATTTGGAAGGAAATAATTCTAGTAAATAGAAATAATCGTGTTTTTAAGAAGTGAAAATTACGAAAATTATTTTTAATTAATTTTTTAATCACACAGGGGGGTCGGGATAGGTGGAAGGGTAGGACAGAACCTAATTAAGATCAACAGCGTCGAAAACCGCCTCGAAATCCCACTCCGTAGTGCAAAGTTATTGTGATAATAGTAATTTGCTATATCGGTTAGGTGAATTTTTAGGTGTAGGTATGTTAACAATTTAAAACTTTTTTCAGAGCTAGCCACGCGTGTGAGGTGTCAAAACACGCGTCTGCGCGAGGGCTAAGCAACTACGAAACTAACGAGGGTGGGTGCCGTACAAATTTTTTAATTTAATAAGAAAAAACGTTATTTCTATATAGCAGAAATTAGAAAATACAATATTTGTACTTCAAACCAGCGGGACTGGCCGCGAAACACGGTCCAGCCTGGAGGTGTGCCTGGTAAGTAATTAATAGGATGAAAAGAAACGAATTTGGAAGGAAATAATTCTAGTAAATAGAAATAATCGTGTTTTTAAGAAGTGAAAATTACGAAAATTATTTTTAATTAATTTTTTAATCACACAGGGGGGTCGGGATAGGTGGAAGGGTAGGACAGAACCTAATTAAGATCAACAGCGTCGAAAACCGCCTCGAAATCCCACTCCGTAGTGCAAAGTTATTGTGATAATAGTAATTTGCTATATCGGTTAGGTGAATTTTTAGGTGTAGGTATGTTAACAATTTAAAACTTTTTTCAGAGCTAGCCACGCGTGTGAGGTGTCAAAACACGCGTCTGCGCGAGGGCTAAGCAACTACGAAACTAACGAGGGTGGGTGCCGTACAAATTTTTTAATTTAATAAGAAAAAACGTTATTTCTATATAGCAGAAATTAGAAAATACAATATTTGTACTTCAAACCAGCGGGACTGGCCGCGAAACACGGTCCAGCCTGGAGGTGTGCCTGGTAAGTAATTAATAGGATGAAAAGAAACGAATTTGGAAGGAAATAATTCTAGTAAATAGAAATAATCGTGTTTTTAAGAAGTGAAAATTACGAAAATTATTTTTAATTAATTTTTTAATCACACAGGGGGGTCGGGATAGGTGGAAGGGTAGGACAGAACCTAATTAAGATCAACAGCGTCGAAAACCGCCTCGAAATCCCACTCCGTAGTGCAAAGTTATTGTGATAATAGTAATTTGCTATATCGGTTAGGTGAATTTTTAGGTGTAGGTATGTTAACAATTTAAAACTTTTTTCAGAGCTAGCCACGCGTGTGAGGTGTCAAAACACGCGTCTGCGCGAGGGCTAAGCAACTACGAAACTAACGAGGGTGGGTGCCGTACAAATTTTTTAATTTAATAAGAAAAAACGTTATTTCTATATAGCAGAAATTAGAAAATACAATATTTGTACTTCAAACCAGCGGGACTGGCCGCGAAACACGGTCCAGCCTGGAGGTGTGCCTGGTAAGTAATTAATAGGATGAAAAGAAACGAATTTGGAAGGAAATAATTCTAGTAAATAGAAATAATCGTGTTTTTAAGAAGTGAAAATTACGAAAATTATTTTTAATTAATTTTTTAATCACACAGGGGGGTCGGGATAGGTGGAAGGGTAGGACAGAACCTAATTAAGATCAACAGCGTCGAAAACCGCCTCGAAATCCCACTCCGTAGTGCAAAGTTATTGTGATAATAGTAATTTGCTATATCGGTTAGGTGAATTTTTAGGTGTAGGTATGTTAACAATTTAAAACTTTTTTCAGAGCTAGCCACGCGTGTGAGGTGTCAAAACACGCGTCTGCGCGAGGGCTAAGCAACTACGAAACTAACGAGGGTGGGTGCCGTACAAATTTTTTAATTTAATAAGAAAAAACGTTATTTCTATATAGCAGAAATTAGAAAATACAATATTTGTACTTCAAACCAGCGGGACTGGCCGCGAAACACGGTCCAGCCTGGAGGTGTGCCTGGTAAGTAATTAATAGGATGAAAAGAAACGAATTTGGAAGGAAATAATTCTAGTAAATAGAAATAATCGTGTTTTTAAGAAGTGAAAATTACGAAAATTATTTTTAATTAATTTTTTAATCACACAGGGGGGTCGGGATAGGTGGAAGGGTAGGACAGAACCTAATTAAGATCAACAGCGTCGAAAACCGCCTCGAAATCCCACTCCGTAGTGCAAAGTTATTGTGATAATAGTAATTTGCTATATCGGTTAGGTGAATTTTTAGGTGTAGGTATGTTAACAATTTAAAACTTTTTTCAGAGCTAGCCACGCGTGTGAGGTGTCAAAACACGCGTCTGCGCGAGGGCTAAGCAACTACGAAACTAACGAGGGTGGGTGCCGTACAAATTTTTTAATTTAATAAGAAAAAACGTTATTTCTATATAGCAGAAATTAGAAAATACAATATTTGTACTTCAAACCAGCGGGACTGGCCGCGAAACACGGTCCAGCCTGGAGGTGTGCCTGGTAAGTAATTAATAGGATGAAAAGAAACGAATTTGGAAGGAAATAATTCTAGTAAATAGAAATAATCGTGTTTTTAAGAAGTGAAAATTACGAAAATTATTTTTAATTAATTTTTTAATCACACAGGGGGGTCGGGATAGGTGGAAGGGTAGGACAGAACCTAATTAAGATCAACAGCGTCGAAAACCGCCTCGAAATCCCACTCCGTAGTGCAAAGTTATTGTGATAATAGTAATTTGCTATATCGGTTAGGTGAATTTTTAGGTGTAGGTATGTTAACAATTTAAAACTTTTTTCAGAGCTAGCCACGCGTGTGAGGTGTCAAAACACGCGTCTGCGCGAGGGCTAAGCAACTACGAAACTAACGAGGGTGGGTGCCGTACAAATTTTTTAATTTAATAAGAAAAAACGTTATTTCTATATAGCAGAAATTAGAAAATACAATATTTGTACTTCAAACCAGCGGGACTGGCCGCGAAACACGGTCCAGCCTGGAGGTGTGCCTGGTAAGTAATTAATAGGATGAAAAGAAACGAATTTGGAAGGAAATAATTCTAGTAAATAGAAATAATCGTGTTTTTAAGAAGTGAAAATTACGAAAATTATTTTTAATTAATTTTTTAATCACACAGGGGGGTCGGGATAGGTGGAAGGGTAGGACAGAACCTAATTAAGATCAACAGCGTCGAAAACCGCCTCGAAATCCCACTCCGTAGTGCAAAGTTATTGTGATAATAGTAATTTGCTATATCGGTTAGGTGAATTTTTAGGTGTAGGTATGTTAACAATTTAAAACTTTTTTCAGAGCTAGCCACGCGTGTGAGGTGTCAAAACACGCGTCTGCGCGAGGGCTAAGCAACTACGAAACTAACGAGGGTGGGTGCCGTACAAATTTTTTAATTTAATAAGAAAAAACGTTATTTCTATATAGCAGAAATTAGAAAATACAATATTTGTACTTCAAACCAGCGGGACTGGCCGCGAAACACGGTCCAGCCTGGAGGTGTGCCTGGTAAGTAATTAATAGGATGAAAAGAAACGAATTTGGAAGGAAATAATTCTAGTAAATAGAAATAATCGTGTTTTTAAGAAGTGAAAATTACGAAAATTATTTTTAATTAATTTTTTTAATCACACAGGGGGGTCGGGATAGGTGGAAGGGTAGGACAGAACCTAATTAAGATCAACAGCGTCGAAAACCGCCTCGAAATCCCACTCCGTAGTGCAAAGTTATTGTGATAATAGTAATTTGCTATATCGGTTAGGTGAATTTTTAGGTGTAGGTATGTTAACAATTTAAAACTTTTTTCAGAGCTAGCCACGCGTGTGAGGTGTCAAAACACGCGTCTGCGCGAGGGCTAAGCAACTACGAAACTAACGAGGGTGGGTGCCGTACAAATTTTTTAATTTAATAAGAAAAAACGTTATTTCTATATAGCAGAAATTAGAAAATACAATATTTGTACTTCAAACCAGCGGGACTGGCCGCGAAACACGGTCCAGCCTGGAGGTGTGCCTGGTAAGTAATTAATAGGATGAAAAGAAACGAATTTGGAAGGAAATAATTCTAGTAAATAGAAATAATCGTGTTTTTAAGAAGTGAAAATTACGAAAATTATTTTTAATTAATTTTTTAATCACACAGGGGGGTCGGGATAGGTGGAAGGGTAGGACAGAACCTAATTAAGATCAACAGCGTCGAAAACCGCCTCGAAATCCCACTCCGTAGTGCAAAGTTATTGTGATAATAGTAATTTGCTATATCGGTTAGGTGAATTTTTAGGTGTAGGTATGTTAACAATTTAAAACTTTTTTCAGAGCTAGCCACGCGTGTGAGGTGTCAAAACACGCGTCTGCGCGAGGGCTAAGCAACTACGAAACTAACGAGGGTGGGTGCCGTACAAATTTTTTAATTTAATAAGAAAAAACGTTATTTCTATATAGCAGAAATTAGAAAATACAATATTTGTACTTCAAACCAGCGGGACTGGCCGCGAAACACGGTCCAGCCTGGAGGTGTGCCTGGTAAGTAATTAATAGGATGAAAAGAAACGAATTTGGAAGGAAATAATTCTAGTAAATAGAAATAATCGTGTTTTTAAGAAGTGAAAATTACGAAAATTATTTTTAATTAATTTTTTAATCACACAGGGGGGTCGGGATAGGTGGAAGGGTAGGACAGAACCTAATTAAGATCAACAGCGTCGAAAACCGCCTCGAAATCCCACTCCGTAGTGCAAAGTTATTGTGATAATAGTAATTTGCTATATCGGTTAGGTGAATTTTTAGGTGTAGGTATGTTAACAATTTAAAACTTTTTTCAGAGCTAGCCACGCGTGTGAGGTGTCAAAACACGCGTCTGCGCGAGGGCTAAGCAACTACGAAACTAACGAGGGTGGGTGCCGTACAAATTTTTTAATTTAATAAGAAAAAACGTTATTTCTATATAGCAGAAATTAGAAAATACAATATTTGTACTTCAAACCAGCGGGACTGGCCGCGAAACACGGTCCAGCCTGGAGGTGTGCCTGGTAAGTAATTAATAGGATGAAAAGAAACGAATTTGGAAGGAAATAATTCTAGTAAATAGAAATAATCGTGTTTTTAAGAAGTGAAAATTACGAAAATTATTTTTAATTAATTTTTTAATCACACAGGGGGGTCGGGATAGGTGGAAGGGTAGGACAGAACCTAATTAAGATCAACAGCGTCGAAAACCGCCTCGAAATCCCACTCCGTAGTGCAAAGTTATTGTGATAATAGTAATTTGCTATATCGGTTAGGTGAATTTTTAGGTGTAGGTATGTTAACAATTTAAAACTTTTTTCAGAGCTAGCCACGCGTGTGAGGTGTCAAAACACGCGTCTGCGCGAGGGCTAAGCAACTACGAAACTAACGAGGGTGGGTGCCGTACAAATTTTTTAATTTAATAAGAAAAAACGTTATTTCTATATAGCAGAAATTAGAAAATACAATATTTGTACTTCAAACCAGCGGGACTGGCCGCGAAACACGGTCCAGCCTGGAGGTGTGCCTGGTAAGTAATTAATAGGATGAAAAGAAACGAATTTGGAAGGAAATAATTCTAGTAAATAGAAATAATCGTGTTTTTAAGAAGTGAAAATTACGAAAATTATTTTTAATTAATTTTTTAATCACACAGGGGGGTCGGGATAGGTGGAAGGGTAGGACAGAACCTAATTAAGATCAACAGCGTCGAAAACCGCCTCGAAATCCCACTCCGTAGTGCAAAGTTATTGTGATAATAGTAATTTGCTATATCGGTTAGGTGAATTTTTAGGTGTAGGTATGTTAACAATTTAAAACTTTTTTCAGAGCTAGCCACGCGTGTGAGGTGTCAAAACACGCGTCTGCGCGAGGGCTAAGCAACTACGAAACTAACGAGGGTGGGTGCCGTACAAATTTTTTAATTTAATAAGAAAAAACGTTATTTCTATATAGCAGAAATTAGAAAATACAATATTTGTACTTCAAACCAGCGGGACTGGCCGCGAAACACGGTCCAGCCTGGAGGTGTGCCTGGTAAGTAATTAATAGGATGAAAAGAAACGAATTTGGAAGGAAATAATTCTAGTAAATAGAAATAATCGTGTTTTTAAGAAGTGAAAATTACGAAAATTATTTTTAATTAATTTTTTAATCACACAGGGGGGTCGGGATAGGTGGAAGGGTAGGACAGAACCTAATTAAGATCAACAGCGTCGAAAACCGCCTCGAAATCCCACTCCGTAGTGCAAAGTTATTGTGATAATAGTAATTTGCTATATCGGTTAGGTGAATTTTTAGGTGTAGGTATGTTAACAATTTAAAACTTTTTTCAGAGCTAGCCACGCGTGTGAGGTGTCAAAACACGCGTCTGCGCGAGGGCTAAGCAACTACGAAACTAACGAGGGTGGGTGCCGTACAAATTTTTTAATTTAATAAGAAAAAACGTTATTTCTATATAGCAGAAATTAGAAAATACAATATTTGTACTTCAAACCAGCGGGACTGGCCGCGAAACACGGTCCAGCCTGGAGGTGTGCCTGGTAAGTAATTAATAGGATGAAAAGAAACGAATTTGGAAGGAAATAATTCTAGTAAATAGAAATAATCGTGTTTTTAAGAAGTGAAAATTACGAAAATTATTTTTAATTAATTTTTTAATCACACAGGGGGGTCGGGATAGGTGGAAGGGTAGGACAGAACCTAATTAAGATCAACAGCGTCGAAAACCGCCTCGAAATCCCACTCCGTAGTGCAAAGTTATTGTGATAATAGTAATTTGCTATATCGGTTAGGTGAATTTTTAGGTGTAGGTATGTTAACAATTTAAAACTTTTTTCAGAGCTAGCCACGCGTGTGAGGTGTCAAAACACGCGTCTGCGCGAGGGCTAAGCAACTACGAAACTAACGAGGGTGGGTGCCGTACAAATTTTTTAATTTAATAAGAAAAAACGTTATTTCTATATAGCAGAAATTAGAAAATACAATATTTGTACTTCAAACCAGCGGGACTGGCCGCGAAACACGGTCCAGCCTGGAGGTGTGCCTGGTAAGTAATTAATAGGATGAAAAGAAACGAATTTGGAAGGAAATAATTCTAGTAAATAGAAATAATCGTGTTTTTAAGAAGTGAAAATTACGAAAATTATTTTTAATTAATTTTTTTAATCACACAGGGGGGTCGGGATAGGTGGAAGGGTAGGACAGAACCTAATTAAGATCAACAGCGTCGAAAACCGCCTCGAAATCCCACTCCGTAGTGCAAAGTTATTGTGATAATAGTAATTTGCTATATCGGTTAGGTGAATTTTTAGGTGTAGGTATGTTAACAATTTAAAACTTTTTTCAGAGCTAGCCACGCGTGTGAGGTGTCAAAACACGCGTCTGCGCGAGGGCTAAGCAACTACGAAACTAACGAGGGTGGGTGCCGTACAAATTTTTTAATTTAATAAGAAAAAACGTTATTTCTATATAGCAGAAATTAGAAAATACAATATTTGTACTTCAAACCAGCGGGACTGGCCGCGAAACACGGTCCAGCCTGGAGGTGTGCCTGGTAAGTAATTAATAGGATGAAAAGAAACGAATTTGGAAGGAAATAATTCTAGTAAATAGAAATAATCGTGTTTTTAAGAAGTGAAAATTACGAAAATTATTTTTAATTAATTTTTTAATCACACAGGGGGGTCGGGATAGGTGGAAGGGTAGGACAGAACCTAATTAAGATCAACAGCGTCGAAAACCGCCTCGAAATCCCACTCCGTAGTGCAAAGTTATTGTGATAATAGTAATTTGCTATATCGGTTAGGTGAATTTTTAGGTGTAGGTATGTTAACAATTTAAAACTTTTTTCAGAGCTAGCCACGCGTGTGAGGTGTCAAAACACGCGTCTGCGCGAGGGCTAAGCAACTACGAAACTAACGAGGGTGGGTGCCGTACAAATTTTTTAATTTAATAAGAAAAAACGTTATTTCTATATAGCAGAAATTAGAAAATACAATATTTGTACTTCAAACCAGCGGGACTGGCCGCGAAACACGGTCCAGCCTGGAGGTGTGCCTGGTAAGTAATTAATAGGATGAAAAGAAACGAATTTGGAAGGAAATAATTCTAGTAAATAGAAATAATCGTGTTTTTAAGAAGTGAAAATTACGAAAATTATTTTTAATTAATTTTTTAATCACACAGGGGGGTCGGGATAGGTGGAAGGGTAGGACAGAACCTAATTAAGATCAACAGCGTCGAAAACCGCCTCGAAATCCCACTCCGTAGTGCAAAGTTATTGTGATAATAGTAATTTGCTATATCGGTTAGGTGAATTTTTAGGTGTAGGTATGTTAACAATTTAAAACTTTTTTCAGAGCTAGCCACGCGTGTGAGGTGTCAAAACACGCGTCTGCGCGAGGGCTAAGCAACTACGAAACTAACGAGGGTGGGTGCCGTACAAATTTTTTAATTTAATAAGAAAAAACGTTATTTCTATATAGCAGAAATTAGAAAATACAATATTTGTACTTCAAACCAGCGGGACTGGCCGCGAAACACGGTCCAGCCTGGAGGTGTGCCTGGTAAGTAATTAATAGGATGAAAAGAAACGAATTTGGAAGGAAATAATTCTAGTAAATAGAAATAATCGTGTTTTTAAGAAGTGAAAATTACGAAAATTATTTTTAATTAATTTTTTAATCACACAGGGGGGTCGGGATAGGTGGAAGGGTAGGACAGAACCTAATTAAGATCAACAGCGTCGAAAACCGCCTCGAAATCCCACTCCGTAGTGCAAAGTTATTGTGATAATAGTAATTTGCTATATCGGTTAGGTGAATTTTTAGGTGTAGGTATGTTAACAATTTAAAACTTTTTTCAGAGCTAGCCACGCGTGTGAGGTGTCAAAACACGCGTCTGCGCGAGGGCTAAGCAACTACGAAACTAACGAGGGTGGGTGCCGTACAAATTTTTTAATTTAATAAGAAAAAACGTTATTTCTATATAGCAGAAATTAGAAAATACAATATTTGTACTTCAAACCAGCGGGACTGGCCGCGAAACACGGTCCAGCCTGGAGGTGTGCCTGGTAAGTAATTAATAGGATGAAAAGAAACGAATTTGGAAGGAAATAATTCTAGTAAATAGAAATAATCGTGTTTTTAAGAAGTGAAAATTACGAAAATTATTTTTAATTAATTTTTTAATCACACAGGGGGGTCGGGATAGGTGGAAGGGTAGGACAGAACCTAATTAAGATCAACAGCGTCGAAAACCGCCTCGAAATCCCACTCCGTAGTGCAAAGTTATTGTGATAATAGTAATTTGCTATATCGGTTAGGTGAATTTTTAGGTGTAGGTATGTTAACAATTTAAAACTTTTTTCAGAGCTAGCCACGCGTGTGAGGTGTCAAAACACGCGTCTGCGCGAGGGCTAAGCAACTACGAAACTAACGAGGGTGGGTGCCGTACAAATTTTTTAATTTAATAAGAAAAAACGTTATTTCTATATAGCAGAAATTAGAAAATACAATATTTGTACTTCAAACCAGCGGGACTGGCCGCGAAACACGGTCCAGCCTGGAGGTGTGCCTGGTAAGTAATTAATAGGATGAAAAGAAACGAATTTGGAAGGAAATAATTCTAGTAAATAGAAATAATCGTGTTTTTAAGAAGTGAAAATTACGAAAATTATTTTTAATTAATTTTTTAATCACACAGGGGGGTCGGGATAGGTGGAAGGGTAGGACAGAACCTAATTAAGATCAACAGCGTCGAAAACCGCCTCGAAATCCCACTCCGTAGTGCAAAGTTATTGTGATAATAGTAATTTGCTATATCGGTTAGGTGAATTTTTAGGTGTAGGTATGTTAACAATTTAAAACTTTTTTCAGAGCTAGCCACGCGTGTGAGGTGTCAAAACACGCGTCTGCGCGAGGGCTAAGCAACTACGAAACTAACGAGGGTGGGTGCCGTACAAATTTTTTAATTTAATAAGAAAAAACGTTATTTCTATATAGCAGAAATTAGAAAATACAATATTTGTACTTCAAACCAGCGGGACTGGCCGCGAAACACGGTCCAGCCTGGAGGTGTGCCTGGTAAGTAATTAATAGGATGAAAAGAAACGAATTTGGAAGGAAATAATTCTAGTAAATAGAAATAATCGTGTTTTTAAGAAGTGAAAATTACGAAAATTATTTTTAATTAATTTTTTAATCACACAGGGGGGTCGGGATAGGTGGAAGGGTAGGACAGAACCTAATTAAGATCAACAGCGTCGAAAACCGCCTCGAAATCCCACTCCGTAGTGCAAAGTTATTGTGATAATAGTAATTTGCTATATCGGTTAGGTGAATTTTTAGGTGTAGGTATGTTAACAATTTAAAACTTTTTTCAGAGCTAGCCACGCGTGTGAGGTGTCAAAACACGCGTCTGCGCGAGGGCTAAGCAACTACGAAACTAACGAGGGTGGGTGCCGTACAAATTTTTTAATTTAATAAGAAAAAACGTTATTTCTATATAGCAGAAATTAGAAAATACAATATTTGTACTTCAAACCAGCGGGACTGGCCGCGAAACACGGTCCAGCCTGGAGGTGTGCCTGGTAAGTAATTAATAGGATGAAAAGAAACGAATTTGGAAGGAAATAATTCTAGTAAATAGAAATAATCGTGTTTTTAAGAAGTGAAAATTACGAAAATTATTTTTAATTAATTTTTTAATCACACAGGGGGGTCGGGATAGGTGGAAGGGTAGGACAGAACCTAATTAAGATCAACAGCGTCGAAAACCGCCTCGAAATCCCACTCCGTAGTGCAAAGTTATTGTGATAATAGTAATTTGCTATATCGGTTAGGTGAATTTTTAGGTGTAGGTATGTTAACAATTTAAAACTTTTTTCAGAGCTAGCCACGCGTGTGAGGTGTCAAAACACGCGTCTGCGCGAGGGCTAAGCAACTACGAAACTAACGAGGGTGGGTGCCGTACAAATTTTTTAATTTAATAAGAAAAAACGTTATTTCTATATAGCAGAAATTAGAAAATACAATATTTGTACTTCAAACCAGCGGGACTGGCCGCGAAACACGGTCCAGCCTGGAGGTGTGCCTGGTAAGTAATTAATAGGATGAAAAGAAACGAATTTGGAAGGAAATAATTCTAGTAAATAGAAATAATCGTGTTTTTAAGAAGTGAAAATTACGAAAATTATTTTTAATTAATTTTTTAATCACACAGGGGGGTCGGGATAGGTGGAAGGGTAGGACAGAACCTAATTAAGATCAACAGCGTCGAAAACCGCCTCGAAATCCCACTCCGTAGTGCAAAGTTATTGTGATAATAGTAATTTGCTATATCGGTTAGGTGAATTTTTAGGTGTAGGTATGTTAACAATTTAAAACTTTTTTCAGAGCTAGCCACGCGTGTGAGGTGTCAAAACACGCGTCTGCGCGAGGGCTAAGCAACTACGAAACTAACGAGGGTGGGTGCCGTACAAATTTTTTAATTTAATAAGAAAAAACGTTATTTCTATATAGCAGAAATTAGAAAATACAATATTTGTACTTCAAACCAGCGGGACTGGCCGCGAAACACGGTCCAGCCTGGAGGTGTGCCTGGTAAGTAATTAATAGGATGAAAAGAAACGAATTTGGAAGGAAATAATTCTAGTAAATAGAAATAATCGTGTTTTTAAGAAGTGAAAATTACGAAAATTATTTTTAATTAATTTTTTAATCACACAGGGGGGTCGGGATAGGTGGAAGGGTAGGACAGAACCTAATTAAGATCAACAGCGTCGAAAACCGCCTCGAAATCCCACTCCGTAGTGCAAAGTTATTGTGATAATAGTAATTTGCTATATCGGTTAGGTGAATTTTTAGGTGTAGGTATGTTAACAATTTAAAACTTTTTTCAGAGCTAGCCACGCGTGTGAGGTGTCAAAACACGCGTCTGCGCGAGGGCTAAGCAACTACGAAACTAACGAGGGTGGGTGCCGTACAAATTTTTTAATTTAATAAGAAAAAACGTTATTTCTATATAGCAGAAATTAGAAAATACAATATTTGTACTTCAAACCAGCGGGACTGGCCGCGAAACACGGTCCAGCCTGGAGGTGTGCCTGGTAAGTAATTAATAGGATGAAAAGAAACGAATTTGGAAGGAAATAATTCTAGTAAATAGAAATAATCGTGTTTTTAAGAAGTGAAAATTACGAAAATTATTTTTAATTAATTTTTTAATCACACAGGGGGGTCGGGATAGGTGGAAGGGTAGGACAGAACCTAATTAAGATCAACAGCGTCGAAAACCGCCTCGAAATCCCACTCCGTAGTGCAAAGTTATTGTGATAATAGTAATTTGCTATATCGGTTAGGTGAATTTTTAGGTGTAGGTATGTTAACAATTTAAAACTTTTTTTTC
>CAUVWP010000037.1:0-50925 GCA_963555695.1 Dasypolia templi | reverse complement strand
ACACCTAAAAATTCACCTAACCGATATAGCAAATTACTATTATCACAATAACTTTGCACTACGGAGTGGGATTTCGAGGCGGTTTTCGACGCTGTTGATCTTAATTAGGTTCTGTCCTACCCTTCCACCTATCCCGACCCCCCTGTGTGATTAAAAAATTAATTAAAAATAATTTTCGTAATTTTCACTTCTTAAAAACACGATTATTTCTATTTACTAGAATTATTTCCTTCCAAATTCGTTTCTTTTCATCCTATTAATTACTTACCAGGCACACCTCCAGGCTGGACCGTGTTTCGCGGCCAGTCCCGCTGGTTTGAAGTACAAATATTGTATTTTCTAATTTCTGCTATATAGAAATAACGTTTTTTCTTATTAAATTAAAAAATTTGTACGGCACCACCCTCGTTAGTTTCGTAGTTGCTTAGCCCTCGCGCAGACGCGTGTTTTGACACCTCACACGCGTGGCTAGCTCTGAAAAAAGTTTTAAATTGTTAACATACCTACACCTAAAAATTCACCTAACCGATATAGCAAATTACTATTATCACAATAACTTTGCACTACGGAGTGGGATTTCGAGGCGGTTTTCGACGCTGTTGATCTTAATTAGGTTCTGTCCTACCCTTCCACCTATCCCGACCCCCCTGTGTGATTAAAAAATTAATTAAAAATAATTTTCGTAATTTTCACTTCTTAAAAACACGATTATTTCTATTTACTAGAATTATTTCCTTCCAAATTCGTTTCTTTTCATCCTATTAATTACTTACCAGGCACACCTCCAGGCTGGACCGTGTTTCGCGGCCAGTCCCGCTGGTTTGAAGTACAAATATTGTATTTTCTAATTTCTGCTATATAGAAATAACGTTTTTTCTTATTAAATTAAAAAATTTGTACGGCACCCACCCTCGTTAGTTTCGTAGTTGCTTAGCCCTCGCGCAGACGCGTGTTTTGACACCTCACACGCGTGGCTAGCTCTGAAAAAAGTTTTAAATTGTTAACATACCTACACCTAAAAATTCACCTAACCGATATAGCAAATTACTATTATCACAATAACTTTGCACTACGGAGTGGGATTTCGAGGCGGTTTTCGACGCTGTTGATCTTAATTAGGTTCTGTCCTACCCTTCCACCTATCCCGACCCCCCTGTGTGATTAAAAAATTAATTAAAAATAATTTTCGTAATTTTCACTTCTTAAAAACACGATTATTTCTATTTACTAGAATTATTTCCTTCCAAATTCGTTTCTTTTCATCCTATTAATTACTTACCAGGCACACCTCCAGGCTGGACCGTGTTTCGCGGCCAGTCCCGCTGGTTTGAAGTACAAATATTGTATTTTCTAATTTCTGCTATATAGAAATAACGTTTTTTCTTATTAAATTAAAAAATTTGTACGGCACCCACCCTCGTTAGTTTCGTAGTTGCTTAGCCCTCGCGCAGACGCGTGTTTTGACACCTCACACGCGTGGCTAGCTCTGAAAAAAGTTTTAAATTGTTAACATACCTACACCTAAAAATTCACCTAACCGATATAGCAAATTACTATTATCACAATAACTTTGCACTACGGAGTGGGATTTCGAGGCGGTTTTCGACGCTGTTGATCTTAATTAGGTTCTGTCCTACCCTTCCACCTATCCCGACCCCCCTGTGTGATTAAAAAATTAATTAAAAATAATTTTCGTAATTTTCACTTCTTAAAAACACGATTATTTCTATTTACTAGAATTATTTCCTTCCAAATTCGTTTCTTTTCATCCTATTAATTACTTACCAGGCACACCTCCAGGCTGGACCGTGTTTCGCGGCCAGTCCCGCTGGTTTGAAGTACAAATATTGTATTTTCTAATTTCTGCTATATAGAAATAACGTTTTTTCTTATTAAATTAAAAAATTTGTACGGCACCCACCCTCGTTAGTTTCGTAGTTGCTTAGCCCTCGCGCAGACGCGTGTTTTGACACCTCACACGCGTGGCTAGCTCTGAAAAAAGTTTTAAATTGTTAACATACCTACACCTAAAAATTCACCTAACCGATATAGCAAATTACTATTATCACAATAACTTTGCACTACGGAGTGGGATTTCGAGGCGGTTTTCGACGCTGTTGATCTTAATTAGGTTCTGTCCTACCCTTCCACCTATCCCGACCCCCCTGTGTGATTAAAAAATTAATTAAAAATAATTTTCGTAATTTTCACTTCTTAAAAACACGATTATTTCTATTTACTAGAATTATTTCCTTCCAAATTCGTTTCTTTTCATCCTATTAATTACTTACCAGGCACACCTCCAGGCTGGACCGTGTTTCGCGGCCAGTCCCGCTGGTTTGAAGTACCAAATATTGTATTTTCTAATTTCTGCTATATAGAAATAACGTTTTTTCTTATTAAATTAAAAAATTTGTACGGCACCCACCCTCGTTAGTTTCGTAGTTGCTTAGCCCTCGCGCAGACGCGTGTTTTGACACCTCACACGCGTGGCTAGCTCTGAAAAAAGTTTTAAATTGTTAACATACCTACACCTAAAAATTCACCTAACCGATATAGCAAATTACTATTATCACAATAACTTTGCACTACGGAGTGGGATTTCGAGGCGGTTTTCGACGCTGTTGATCTTAATTAGGTTCTGTCCTACCCTTCCACCTATCCCGACCCCCCTGTGTGATTAAAAAATTAATTAAAAATAATTTTCGTAATTTTCACTTCTTAAAAACACGATTATTTCTATTTACTAGAATTATTTCCTTCCAAATTCGTTTCTTTTCATCCTATTAATTACTTACCAGGCACACCTCCAGGCTGGACCGTGTTTCGCGGCCAGTCCCGCTGGTTTGAAGACCAAATATTGTATTTTCTAATTTCTGCTATATAGAAATAACACGTTTTTTCTTATTAAATTAAAAAATTTGTACGGCACCCACCCTCGTTAGTTTCGTAGTTGCTTAGCCCTCGCGCAGACGCGTGTTTTGACACCTCACACGCGTGGCTAGCTCTGAAAAAAGTTTAAAATTGTTAATATACCTACACCTAAAAATTCACCTAACCGATATAGCAAATTACTATTATCACAATAACTTTGCACTACGGAGTGGGATTTCGAGGCGGTTTTCGACGCTGTTGATCTTAATTAGGTTCTGTCCTACCCTTCCACCTATCCCGACCCCCCTGTGTGATTAAAAAATTAATTAAAAATAATTTTCGTAATTTTCACTTCTTAAAAACACGATTATTTCTATTTACTAGAATTATTTCCTTCCAAATTCGTTTCTATTCATCCTATTAATTACTTACCAGGCACACCTCAAGGCTGGACCGTGTTTCGCGGCCAGTCCCGCTGGTTTGAAGACCAAATATTGTATTTTCTAATTTCTGCTATATAGAAATAACACGTTTTTTCTTATTAAATTAAAAAATTTGTACGGCACCCACCCTCGTTAGTTTCGTAGTTGCTTAGCCCTCGCGCAGACGCGTGTTTTGACACCTCACACGCGTGGCTAGCTCTGAAAAAAGTTTAAAATTGTTAATATACCTACACCTAAAAATTCACCTAACCGATATAGCAAATTACTATTATCACAATAACTTTGCACTACGGAGTGGGATTTCGAGGCGGTTTTCGACGCTGTTGATCTTAATTAGGTTCTGTCCTACCCTTCCACCTATCCCGACCCCCCTGTGTGATTAAAAAATTAATTAAAAATAATTTTCGTAATTTTCACTTCTTAAAAACACGATTATTTCTATTTACTAGAATTATTTCCTTCCAAATTCGTTTCTATTCATCCTATTAATTACTTACCAGGCACACCTCAAGGCTGGACCGTGTTTCGCGGCCAGTCCCGCTGGTTTGAAGACCAAATATTGTATTTTCTAATTTCTGCTATATAGAAATAACACGTTTTTTCTTATTAAATTAAAAAATTTGTACGGCACCCACCCTCGTTAGTTTCGTAGTTGCTTAGCCCTCGCGCAGACGCGTGTTTTGACACCTCACACGCGTGGCTAGCTCTGAAAAAAGTTTAAAATTGTTAATATACCTACACCTAAAAATTCACCTAACCGATATAGCAAATTACTATTATCACAATAACTTTGCACTACGGAGTGGGATTTCGAGGCGGTTTTCGACGCTGTTGATCTTAATTAGGTTCTCCTACCCTTCCACCTATCCCGACCCCCCTGTGTGATTAAAAAATTAATTAAAAAATAATTTTCGTAATTTTCACTTCTTAAAAACACGATTATTTCTATTTACTAGAATTATTTCCTTCCAAATTCGTTTCTATTCATCCTATTAATTACTTACCAGGCACACCTCAAGGCTGGACCGTGTTTCGCGGCCAGTCCCGCTGGTTTGAAGACCAAATATTGTATTTTCTAATTTCTGCTATATAGAAATAACACGTTTTTTCTTATTAAATTAAAAAATTTGTACGGCACCCACCCTCGTTAGTTTCGTAGTTGCTTAGCCCTCGCGCAGACGCGTGTTTTGACACCTCACACGCGTGGCTAGCTCTGAAAAAAGTTTTAAATTGTTAATATACCTACACCTAAAAATTCACCTAACCGATATAGCAAATTACTATTATCACAATAACTTTGCACTACGGAGTGGGATTTCGAGGCGGTTTTCGACGCTGTTGATCTTAATTAGGTTCTGTCCTACCCTTCCACCTATCCCGACCCCCCTGTGTGATTAAAAAATTAATTAAAAATAATTTTCGTAATTTTCACTTCTTAAAAACACGATTATTTCTATTTACTAGAATTATTTCCTTCCAAATTCGTTTCTTTTCATCCTATTAATTACTTACCAGGCACACCTCCAGGCTGGACCGTGTTTCGCGGCCAGTCCCGCTGGTTTGAAGTACAAATATTGTATTTTCTAATTTCTGCTATATAGAAATAACGTTTTTTCTTATTAAATTAAAAAATTTGTACGGCACCCACCCTCGTTAGTTTCGTAGTTGCTTAGCCCTCGCGCAGACGCGTGTTTTGACACCTCACACGCGTGGCTAGCTCTGAAAAAAGTTTTAAATTGTTAACATACCTACACCTAAAAATTCACCTAACCGATATAGCAAATTACTATTATCACAATAACTTTGCACTACGGAGTGGGATTTCGAGGCGGTTTTCGACGCTGTTGATCTTAATTAGGTTCTGTCCTACCCTTCCACCTATCCCGACCCCCCTGTGTGATTAAAAAATTAATTAAAAATAATTTTCGTAATTTTCACTTCTTAAAAACACGATTATTTCTATTTACTAGAATTATTTCCTTCCAAATTCGTTTCTTTTCATCCTATTAATTACTTACCAGGCACACCTCCAGGCTGGACCGTGTTTCGCGGCCAGTCCCGCTGGTTTGAAGTACAAATATTGTATTTTCTAATTTCTGCTATATAGAAATAACGTTTTTTCTTATTAAATTAAAAAATTTGTACGGCACCCACCCTCGTTAGTTTCGTAGTTGCTTAGCCCTCGCGCAGACGCGTGTTTTGACACCTCACACGCGTGGCTAGCTCTGAAAAAAGTTTTAAATTGTTAACATACCTACACCTAAAAATTCACCTAACCGATATAGCAAATTACTATTATCACAATAACTTTGCACTACGGAGTGGGATTTCGAGGCGGTTTTCGACGCTGTTGATCTTAATTAGGTTCTGTCCTACCCTTCCACCTATCCCGACCCCCCTGTGTGATTAAAAAATTAATTAAAAATAATTTTCGTAATTTTCACTTCTTAAAAACACGATTATTTCTATTTACTAGAATTATTTCCTTCCAAATTCGTTTCTTTTCATCCTATTAATTACTTACCAGGCACACCTCCAGGCTGGACCGTGTTTCGCGGCCAGTCCCGCTGGTTTGAAGTACAAATATTGTATTTTCTAATTTCTGCTATATAGAAATAACGTTTTTTCTTATTAAATTAAAAAATTTGTACGGCACCCACCCTCGTTAGTTTCGTAGTTGCTTAGCCCTCGCGCAGACGCGTGTTTTGACACCTCACACGCGTGGCTAGCTCTGAAAAAAGTTTTAAATTGTTAACATACCTACACCTAAAAATTCACCTAACCGATATAGCAAATTACTATTATCACAATAACTTTGCACTACGGAGTGGGATTTCGAGGCGGTTTTCGACGCTGTTGATCTTAATTAGGTTCTGTCCTACCCTTCCACCTATCCCGACCCCCCTGTGTGATTAAAAAATTAATTAAAAATAATTTTCGTAATTTTCACTTCTTAAAAACACGATTATTTCTATTTACTAGAATTATTTCCTTCCAAATTCGTTTCTTTTCATCCTATTAATTACTTACCAGGCACACCTCCAGGCTGGACCGTGTTTCGCGGCCAGTCCCGCTGGTTTGAAGTACAAATATTGTATTTTCTAATTTCTGCTATATAGAAATAACGTTTTTTCTTATTAAATTAAAAAATTTGTACGGCACCCACCCTCGTTAGTTTCGTAGTTGCTTAGCCCTCGCGCAGACGCGTGTTTTGACACCTCACACGCGTGGCTAGCTCTGAAAAAAGTTTTAAATTGTTAACATACCTACACCTAAAAATTCACCTAACCGATATAGCAAATTACTATTATCACAATAACTTTGCACTACGGAGTGGGATTTCGAGGCGGTTTTCGACGCTGTTGATCTTAATTAGGTTCTGTCCTACCCTTCCACCTATCCCGACCCCCCTGTGTGATTAAAAAATTAATTAAAAATAATTTTCGTAATTTTCACTTCTTAAAAACACGATTATTTCTATTTACTAGAATTATTTCCTTCCAAATTCGTTTCTTTTCATCCTATTAATTACTTACCAGGCACACCTCCAGGCTGGACCGTGTTTCGCGGCCAGTCCCGCTGGTTTGAAGTACAAATATTGTATTTTCTAATTTCTGCTATATAGAAATAACGTTTTTTCTTATTAAATTAAAAAATTTGTACGGCACCCACCCTCGTTAGTTTCGTAGTTGCTTAGCCCTCGCGCAGACGCGTGTTTTGACACCTCACACGCGTGGCTAGCTCTGAAAAAAGTTTTAAATTGTTAACATACCTACACCTAAAAATTCACCTAACCGATATAGCAAATTACTATTATCACAATAACTTTGCACTACGGAGTGGGATTTCGAGGCGGTTTTCGACGCTGTTGATCTTAATTAGGTTCTGTCCTACCCTTCCACCTATCCCGACCCCCCTGTGTGATTAAAAAATTAATTAAAAATAATTTTCGTAATTTTCACTTCTTAAAAACACGATTATTTCTATTTACTAGAATTATTTCCTTCCAAATTCGTTTCTTTTCATCCTATTAATTACTTACCAGGCACACCTCCAGGCTGGACCGTGTTTCGCGGCCAGTCCCGCTGGTTTGAAGTACAAATATTGTATTTTCTAATTTCTGCTATATAGAAATAACGTTTTTTCTTATTAAATTAAAAAATTTGTACGGCACCCACCCTCGTTAGTTTCGTAGTTGCTTAGCCCTCGCGCAGACGCGTGTTTTGACACCTCACACGCGTGGCTAGCTCTGAAAAAAGTTTTAAATTGTTAACATACCTACACCTAAAAATTCACCTAACCGATATAGCAAATTACTATTATCACAATAACTTTGCACTACGGAGTGGGATTTCGAGGCGGTTTTCGACGCTGTTGATCTTAATTAGGTTCTGTCCTACCCTTCCACCTATCCCGACCCCCCTGTGTGATTAAAAAATTAATTAAAAATAATTTTCGTAATTTTCACTTCTTAAAAACACGATTATTTCTATTTACTAGAATTATTTCCTTCCAAATTCGTTTCTTTTCATCCTATTAATTACTTACCAGGCACACCTCCAGGCTGGACCGTGTTTCGCGGCCAGTCCCGCTGGTTTGAAGTACAAATATTGTATTTTCTAATTTCTGCTATATAGAAATAACGTTTTTTCTTATTAAATTAAAAAATTTGTACGGCACCCACCCTCGTTAGTTTCGTAGTTGCTTAGCCCTCGCGCAGACGCGTGTTTTGACACCTCACACGCGTGGCTAGCTCTGAAAAAAGTTTTAAATTGTTAACATACCTACACCTAAAAATTCACCTAACCGATATAGCAAATTACTATTATCACAATAACTTTGCACTACGGAGTGGGATTTCGAGGCGGTTTTCGACGCTGTTGATCTTAATTAGGTTCTGTCCTACCCTTCCACCTATCCCGACCCCCCTGTGTGATTAAAAAATTAATTAAAAATAATTTTCGTAATTTTCACTTCTTAAAAACACGATTATTTCTATTTACTAGAATTATTTCCTTCCAAATTCGTTTCTTTTCATCCTATTAATTACTTACCAGGCACACCTCCAGGCTGGACCGTGTTTCGCGGCCAGTCCCGCTGGTTTGAAGTACAAATATTGTATTTTCTAATTTCTGCTATATAGAAATAACGTTTTTTCTTATTAAATTAAAAAATTTGTACGGCACCCACCCTCGTTAGTTTCGTAGTTGCTTAGCCCTCGCGCAGACGCGTGTTTTGACACCTCACACGCGTGGCTAGCTCTGAAAAAAGTTTTAAATTGTTAACATACCTACACCTAAAAATTCACCTAACCGATATAGCAAATTACTATTATCACAATAACTTTGCACTACGGAGTGGGATTTCGAGGCGGTTTTCGACGCTGTTGATCTTAATTAGGTTCTGTCCTACCCTTCCACCTATCCCGACCCCCCTGTGTGATTAAAAAATTAATTAAAAATAATTTTCGTAATTTTCACTTCTTAAAAACACGATTATTTCTATTTACTAGAATTATTTCCTTCCAAATTCGTTTCTTTTCATCCTATTAATTACTTACCAGGCACACCTCCAGGCTGGACCGTGTTTCGCGGCCAGTCCCGCTGGTTTGAAGTACAAATATTGTATTTTCTAATTTCTGCTATATAGAAATAACGTTTTTTCTTATTAAATTAAAAAATTTGTACGGCACCCACCCTCGTTAGTTTCGTAGTTGCTTAGCCCTCGCGCAGACGCGTGTTTTGACACCTCACACGCGTGGCTAGCTCTGAAAAAAGTTTTAAATTGTTAACATACCTACACCTAAAAATTCACCTAACCGATATAGCAAATTACTATTATCACAATAACTTTGCACTACGGAGTGGGATTTCGAGGCGGTTTTCGACGCTGTTGATCTTAATTAGGTTCTGTCCTACCCTTCCACCTATCCCGACCCCCCTGTGTGATTAAAAAATTAATTAAAAATAATTTTCGTAATTTTCACTTCTTAAAAACACGATTATTTCTATTTACTAGAATTATTTCCTTCCAAATTCGTTTCTTTTCATCCTATTAATTACTTACCAGGCACACCTCCAGGCTGGACCGTGTTTCGCGGCCAGTCCCGCTGGTTTGAAGTACAAATATTGTATTTTCTAATTTCTGCTATATAGAAATAACGTTTTTTCTTATTAAATTAAAAAATTTGTACGGCACCCACCCTCGTTAGTTTCGTAGTTGCTTAGCCCTCGCGCAGACGCGTGTTTTGACACCTCACACGCGTGGCTAGCTCTGAAAAAAGTTTTAAATTGTTAACATACCTACACCTAAAAATTCACCTAACCGATATAGCAAATTACTATTATCACAATAACTTTGCACTACGGAGTGGGATTTCGAGGCGGTTTTCGACGCTGTTGATCTTAATTAGGTTCTGTCCTACCCTTCCACCTATCCCGACCCCCCTGTGTGATTAAAAAATTAATTAAAAATAATTTTCGTAATTTTCACTTCTTAAAAACACGATTATTTCATTTCCTTCCAAATTCGTTTCTTTTCATCCTATTAATTACTTACCAGGCACACTCCAGGCTGGACCGTGTTTCGCGGCCAGTCCCGCTGGTTTGAAGTACAAATATTGTATTTTCTAATTTCTGCTATATAGAAATAACGTTTTTTCTTATTAAATTAAAAATTTTGTACGGCACCCACCCTCTTAGTTTCGTAGTTGCTTAGCCCTCGCGCAGACGCGTGTTTTGACACCTCACACGCGTGGCTAGCTCTGAAAAAAGTTTAAATTGTTAACATACCTACACCTAAAAATTCACCTAACCGATATAGCAAATTACTATTATCACAATAACTTTGCACTACGGAGTGGGATTTCGAGGCGGTTTTCGACGCTGTTGATCTTAATTAGGTTCTGTCCTACCCTTCCACCTATCCCGACCCCCCTGTGTGATTAAAAAATTAATTAAAAATAATTTTCGTAATTTTCACTTCTTAAAACACGATTATTTCTATTTACTAGAATTATTTCCTTCCAAATTCGTTTCTTTTCATCCTATTAATTACTTACCAGGCACACCTCCAGGCTGGACCGTGTTTCGCGCCAGTCCCGCTGGTTTGAAGTACAAATATTGTATTTTCTAATTTCTGCTATATAGAAATAACGTTTTTTCTTATTAAATAAAAAATTTGTACGGCACCCACCTCGTTAGTTTCGTAGTTGCTTAGCCCTCGCGCAGACGCGTGTTTTGACACCTCACACGCGTGGCTAGCTCTGAAAAAAGTTTTAAATTGTTAACATACCTACACTAAAAATTCACCTAACCGATATAGCAAATTACTATTATCACAATAACTTTGCACTACGGAGTGGGATTTCGAGGCGGTTTCGACGCTGTTGATCTTAATTAGGTTCTGTCCTACCCTTCCACCTATCCCGACCCCCCTGTGTGATTAAAAAATTAATTAAAAATAATTTTCGTAATTTTCACTTCTTAAAAACACGATTATTTCTATTTACTAGAATTATTTCCTTCCAAATTCGTTTCTTTTCATCCTATTAATTACTTACCAGGCACACCTCCAGGCTGGACCGTGTTTCGCGGCCAGTCCCGCTGGTTTGAAGTACAAATATTGTATTTTCTAATTTCTGCTATATAGAAATAACGTTTTTTCTTATTAAATTAAAAAATTTGTACGGCACCCACCCTCGTTAGTTTCGTAGTTGCTTAGCCCTCGCGCAGACGCGTGTTTTGACACCTCACACGCGTGGCTAGCTCTGAAAAAAGTTTTTAATTGTTAACATACCTACACCTAAAAATTCACCTAACCGATATAGCAAATTACTATTATCACAATAACTTTGCACTACGGAGTGGGATTTCGAGGCGGTTTTCGACGCTGTTGATCTTAATTAGTTCTGTCCTACCCTTCCACCTATCCCGACCCCCCTGTGTGATTAAAAAATTAATTAAAAATAATTTTCGTAATTTTCACTTCTTAAAAACACGATTATTTCTATTTACTAGAATTATTTCCTTCCAAATTCGTTTCTTTTCATCCTATTAATTACTTACCAGGCACACCTCAGGCTGGACCGTGTTTCGCGGCCAGTCCCGCTGGTTTGAAGTACAAATATTGTATTTTCTAATTTCTGCTATATAGAAATAACGTTTTTTCTTATTAAATTAAAAAATTTGTACGGCACCCACCCTCGTTAGTTTCGTAGTTGCTTAGCCCTCGCGCAGACGCGTGTTTTGACACCTCACACGCGTGGCTAGCTCTGAAAAAAGTTTTAAATTGTTAACATACCTACACCTAAAAATTCACCTAACCGATATAGCAAATTACTATTATCACAATAACTTTGCACTACGGAGTGGGATTTCGAGGCGGTTTTCGACGCTGTTGATCTTAATTAGGTTCTGTCCTACCCTTCCACCTATCCCGACCCCCCTGTGTGATTAAAAAATTAATTAAAAATAATTTTCGTAATTTTCACTTCTTAAAAACACGATTATTTCTATTTACTAGAATTATTTCCTTCCAAATTCGTTTCTTTTCATCCTATTAATTACTTACCAGGCACACCTCCAGGCTGGACCGTGTTTCGCGGCCAGTCCCGCTGGTTTGAAGTACAAATATTGTATTTTCTAATTTCTGCTATATAGAAATAAACGTTTTTTCTTATTAAATTAAAAAATTTGTACGGCACCCACCCTCGTTAGTTTCGTAGTTGCTTAGCCCTCGCGCAGACGCGTGTTTTGACACCTCACACGCGTGGCTAGCTCTGAAAAAAGTTTTAAATTGTTAACATACCTACACCTAAAAATTCACCTAACCGATATAGCAAATTACTATTATCACAATAACTTTGCACTACGGAGTGGGATTTCGAGGCGGTTTTCGACGCTGTTGATCTTAATTAGGTTCTGTCCTACCCTTCCACCTATCCCGACCCCCCTGTGTGATTAAAAAATTAATTAAAAATAATTTTCGTAATTTTCACTTCTTAAAAACACGATTATTTCTATTTACTAGAATTATTTCCTTCCAAATTCGTTTCTTTTCATCCTATTAATTACTTACCAGGCACACCTCCAGGCTGGACCGTGTTTCGCGGCCAGTCCCGCTGGTTTGAAGTACAAATATTGTATTTTCTAATTTCTGCTATATAGAAATAACGTTTTTTCTTATTAAATTAAAAAATTTGTACGGCACCCACCCTCGTTAGTTTCGTAGTTGCTTAGCCCTCGCGCAGACGCGTGTTTTGACACCTCACACGCGTGGCTAGCTCTGAAAAAAGTTTTAAATTGTTAACATACCTACACCTAAAAATTCACCTAACCGATATAGCAAATTACTATTATCACAATAACTTTGCACTACGGAGTGGGATTTCGAGGCGGTTTTCGACGCTGTTGATCTTAATTAGGTTCTGTCCTACCCTTCCACCTATCCCGACCCCCCTGTGTGATTAAAAAATTAATTAAAAATAATTTTCGTAATTTTCACTTCTTAAAAACACGATTATTTCTATTTACTAGAATTATTTCCTTCCAAATTCGTTTCTTTTCATCCTATTAATTACTTACCAGGCACACCTCCAGGCTGGACCGTGTTTCGCGGCCAGTCCCGCTGGTTTGAAGTACAAATATTGTATTTTCTAATTTCTGCTATATAGAAATAACGTTTTTTCTTATTAAATTAAAAAATTTGTACGGCACCCACCCTCGTTAGTTTCGTAGTTGCTTAGCCCTCGCGCAGACGCGTGTTTTGACACCTCACACGCGTGGCTAGCTCTGAAAAAAGTTTTAAATTGTTAACATACCTACACCTAAAAATTCACCTAACCGATATAGCAAATTACTATTATCACAATAACTTTGCACTACGGAGTGGGATTTCGAGGCGGTTTTCGACGCTGTTGATCTTAATTAGGTTCTGTCCTACCCTTCCACCTATCCCGACCCCCCTGTGTGATTAAAAAATTAATTAAAAATAATTTTCGTAATTTTCACTTCTTAAAAACACGATTATTTCTATTTACTAGAATTATTTCCTTCCAAATTCGTTTCTTTTCATCCTATTAATTACTTACCAGGCACACCTCCAGGCTGGACCGTGTTTCGCGGCCAGTCCCGCTGGTTTGAAGTACAAATATTGTATTTTCTAATTTCTGCTATATAGAAATAACGTTTTTTCTTATTAAATTAAAAAATTTGTACGGCACCCACCCTCGTTAGTTTCGTAGTTGCTTAGCCCTCGCGCAGACGCGTGTTTTGACACCTCACACGCGTGGCTAGCTCTGAAAAAAGTTTTAAATTGTTAACATACCTACACCTAAAAATTCACCTAACCGATATAGCAAATTACTATTATCACAATAACTTTGCACTACGGAGTGGGATTTCGAGGCGGTTTTCGACGCTGTTGATCTTAATTAGGTTCTGTCCTACCCTTCCACCTATCCCGACCCCCCTGTGTGATTAAAAAATTAATTAAAAATAATTTTCGTAATTTTCACTTCTTAAAAACACGATTATTTCTATTTACTAGAATTATTTCCTTCCAAATTCGTTTCTTTTCATCCTATTAATTACTTACCAGGCACACCTCCAGGCTGGACCGTGTTTCGCGGCCAGTCCCGCTGGTTTGAAGTACAAATATTGTATTTTCTAATTTCTGCTATATAGAAATAACGTTTTTTCTTATTAAATTAAAAAATTTGTACGGCACCCACCCTCGTTAGTTTCGTAGTTGCTTAGCCCTCGCGCAGACGCGTGTTTTGACACCTCACACGCGTGGCTAGCTCTGAAAAAAGTTTTAAATTGTTAACATACCTACACCTAAAAATTCACCTAACCGATATAGCAAATTACTATTATCACAATAACTTTGCACTACGGAGTGGGATTTCGAGGCGGTTTTCGACGCTGTTGATCTTAATTAGGTTCTGTCCTACCCTTCCACCTATCCCGACCCCCCTGTGTGATTAAAAAATTAATTAAAAATAATTTTCGTAATTTTCACTTCTTAAAAACACGATTATTTCTATTTACTAGAATTATTTCCTTCCAAATTCGTTTCTTTTCATCCTATTAATTACTTACCAGGCACACCTCCAGGCTGGACCGTGTTTCGCGGCCAGTCCCGCTGGTTTGAAGTACAAATATTGTATTTTCTAATTTCTGCTATATAGAAATAACGTTTTTTCTTATTAAATTAAAAAATTTGTACGGCACCCACCCTCGTTAGTTTCGTAGTTGCTTAGCCCTCGCGCAGACGCGTGTTTTGACACCTCACACGCGTGGCTAGCTCTGAAAAAAGTTTTAAATTGTTAACATACCTACACCTAAAAATTCACCTAACCGATATAGCAAATTACTATTATCACAATAACTTTGCACTACGGAGTGGGATTTCGAGGCGGTTTTCGACGCTGTTGATCTTAATTAGGTTCTGTCCTACCCTTCCACCTATCCCGACCCCCCTGTGTGATTAAAAAATTAATTAAAAATAATTTTCGTAATTTTCACTTCTTAAAAACACGATTATTTCTATTTACTAGAATTATTTCCTTCCAAATTCGTTTCTTTTCATCCTATTAATTACTTACCAGGCACACCTCCAGGCTGGACCGTGTTCTGGACCGTGTTTCGCGGCCAGTCCCGCTGGTTTGAAGACCAAATATTGTATTTTCTAATTTCTGCTATATAGAAATAACGTTTTTCTTATTAAATTAAAAAATTTGTACGGCACCCACCCTCGTTAGTTTCGTAGTTGCTTAGCCCTCGCGCAGACGCGTGTTTTGACACCTCACACGCGTGGCTAGCTCTGAAAAAAGTTTAAAATTGTTAATATACCTACACCTAAAAATTCACCTAACCGATATAGCAAATTACTATTATCACAATAACTTTGCACTACGGAGTGGGATTTCGAGGCGGTTTTCGACGCTGTTGATCTTAATTAGGTTCTGTCCTACCCTTCCACCTATCCCGACCCCCCTGTGTGATTAAAAAATTAATTAAAAATAATTTTCGTAATTTTCACTTCTTAAAAACACGATTATTTCTATTTACTAGAATTATTTCCTTCCAAATTCGTTTCTATTCATCCTATTAATTACTTACCAGGCACACCTCAAGGCTGGACCGTGTTTCGCGGCCAGTCCCGCTGGTTTGAAGACCAAATATTGTATTTTCTAATTTCTGCTATAATAGAAATAACGTTTTTTCTTATTAAATTAAAAAATTTGTACGGCACCCACCCTCGTTAGTTTCGTAGTTGCTTAGCCCTCGCGCAGACGCGTGTTTTGACACCTCACACGCGTGGCTAGCTCTGAAAAAAGTTTAAAATTGTTAATATACCTACACCTAAAAATTCACCTAACCGATATAGCAAATTACTATTATCACAATAACTTTGCACTACGGAGTGGGATTTCGAGGCGGTTTTCGACGCTGTTGATCTTAATTAGGTTCTGTCCTACCCTTCCACCTATCCCGACCCCCCTGTGTGATTAAAAAATTAATTAAAAATAATTTTCGTAATTTTCACTTCTTAAAAACACGATTATTTCTATTTACTAGAATTATTTCCTTCCAAATTCGTTTCTATTCATCCTATTAATTACTTACCAGCACACCTCAAGGCTGGGACCGTGTTTCGCGGCCAGTCCCCGCTGGTTTGAAGACCAAATATTGTATTTTCTAATTTCTGCTATATAGAAATAACGTTTTTTCTTATTAAATTAAAAAATTTGTACGGCACCCACCCTCGTTAGTTTCGTAGTTGCTTAGCCCTCGCGCAGACGCGTGTTTTGACACCTCACACGCGTGGCTAGCTCTGAAAAAAGTTTAAAATTGTTAATATACCTACACCTAAAAATTCACCTAACCGATATAGCAAATTACTATTATCACAATAACTTTGCACTACGGAGTGGGATTTCGAGGCGGTTTTCGACGCTGTTGATCTTAATTAGGTTCTGTCCTACCCTTCCACCTATCCCGACCCCCCTGTGTGATTAAAAAATTAATTAAAAATAATTTTCGTAATTTTCACTTCTTAAAACACGATTATTTCTATTTACTAGAATTATTTCCTTCCAAATTCGTTTCTATTCATCCTATTAATTACTTACCAGGCACACCTCAAGGCTGGACCGTGTTTCGCGGCCAGTCCCGCTGGTTTGAAGACCAAATATTGTATTTCTAATTTCTGCTATATAGAAATAACGTTTTTTCTTATTAAATTAAAAAATTTGTACGGCACCCACCCTCGTTAGTTTCGTAGTTGCTTAGCCCTCGCGCAGACGCGTGTTTTGACACCTCACACGCGTGGCTAGCTCTGAAAAAAGTTTAAAATTGTTAATATACCTACACCTAAAAATTCACCTAACCGATATAGCAAATTACTATTATCACAATAACTTTGCACTACGGAGTGGGATTTCGAGGCGGTTTTCGACGCTGTTGATCTTAATTAGGTTCTGTCCTACCCTTCCACCTATCCCGACCCCCCTGTGTGATTAAAAAATTAATTAAAAATAATTTTCGTAATTTTCACTTCTTAAAAACACGATTATTTCTATTTACTAGAATTATTTCCTTCCAAATTCGTTTCTATTCATCCTATTAATTACTTACCAGGCACACCTCAAGGCTGGACCGTGTTTCGCGGCCAGTCCCGCTGGTTTGAAGACCAAATATTGTATTTTCTAATTTCTGCTATATAGAAATAACGTTTTTTCTTATTAAATTAAAAAATTTGTACGGCACCCACCCTCGTTAGTTTCGTAGTTGCTTAGCCCTCGCGCAGACGCGTGTTTTGACACCTCACACGCGTGGCTAGCTCTGAAAAAAGTTTAAAATTGTTAATATACCTACACCTAAAAATTCACCTAACCGATATAGCAAATTACTATTATCACAATAACTTTGCACTACGGAGTGGGATTTCGAGGCGGTTTTCGACGCTGTTGATCTTAATTAGGTTCTGTCCTACCCTTCCACCTATCCCGACCCCCCTGTGTGATTAAAAAATTAATTAAAAATAATTTTCGTAATTTTCACTTCTTAAAAACACGATTATTTCTATTTACTAGAATTATTTCCTTCCAAATTCGTTTCTATTCATCCTATTAATTACTTACCAGGCACACCTCAAGGCTGGACCGTGTTTCGCGGCCAGTCCCGCTGGTTTGAAGACCAAATATTGTATTTTCTAATTTCTGCTATATAGAAATAACGTTTTTTCTTATTAAATTAAAAAATTTGTACGGCACCCACCCTCGTTAGTTTCGTAGTTGCTTAGCCCTCGCGCAGACGCGTGTTTTGACACCTCACACGCGTGGCTAGCTCTGAAAAAAGTTTAAAATTGTTAATATACCTACACCTAAAAATTCACCTAACCGATATAGCAAATTACTATTATCACAATAACTTTGCACTACGGAGTGGATTTCGAGGCGGTTTTCGACGCTGTTGATCTTAATTAGGTTCTGTCCTACCCTTCCACCTATCCCGACCCCCCTGTGTGATTAAAAAATTAATTAAAAATAATTTTCGTAATTTTCACTTCTTAAAAACACGATTATTTCTATTTACTAGAATTATTTCCTTCCAAATTCGTTTCTATTCATCCTATTAATAGGATGAATAGAAACGAATTTGGAAGGAAATAATTCTAGTAAATAGAAATAATCGTGTTTTTAAGAAGTGAAATTACGAAAATTATTTTAATTAATTTTTTAATCACACAGGGGGGTCGGGATAGGTGGAAGGGTAGGACAGAACCTAATTAAGATCAACAGCGTCGAAAACCGCCTCGAAATCCCACTCCGTAGTGCAAAGTTATTGTGATAATAGTAATTTGCTATATCGGTTAGGTGAATTTTTAGGTGTAGGTATATTAACAATTTTAAACTTTTTTCAGAGCTAGCCACGCGTGTGAGGTGTCAAAACACGCGTCTGCGCGAGGGCTAAGCAACTACGAAACTAACGAGGGTGGGTGCCGTACAAATTTTTTAATTTAATAAGAAAAAACGTTATTTCTATATAGCAGAAATTAGAAAATACAATATTTGGTCTTCAAACCAGCGGGACTGGCCGCGAAACACGGTCCAGCCTTGAGGTGTGCCTGGTAAGTAATTAATAGGATGAATAGAAACGAATTTGGAAGGAAATAATTCTAGTAAATAGAAATAATCGTGTTTTTAAGAAGTGAAAATTACGAAAATTATTTTTAATTAATTTTTTAATCACACAGGGGGGTCGGGATAGGTGGAAGGGTAGGACAGAACCTAATTAAGATCAACAGCGTCGAAAACCGCCTCGAAATCCCACTCCGTAGTGCAAAGTTATTGTGATAATAGTAATTTGCTATATCGGTTAGGTGAATTTTTAGGTGTAGGTATATTAACAATTTTAAACTTTTTTCAGAGCTAGCCACGCGTGTGAGGTGTCAAAACACGCGTCTGCGCGAGGGCTAAGCAACTACGAAACTAACGAGGGTGGGTGCCGTACAAATTTTTTAATTTAATAAGAAAAAACGTTATTTCTATATAGCAGAAAATTAGAAAATACAATATTTGGTCTTCAAACCAGCGGGACTGGCCGCGAAACACGGTCCAGCCTTGAGGTGTGCCTGGTAAGTAATTAATAGGATGAATAGAAACGAATTTGGAAGGAAATAATTCTAGTAAATAGAAATAATCGTGTTTTTAAGAAGTGAAAATTACGAAAATTATTTTTAATTAATTTTTTAATCACACAGGGGGGTCGGGATAGGTGGAAGGGTAGGACAGAACCTAATTAAGATCAACAGCGTCGAAAACCGCCTCGAAATCCCACTCCGTAGTGCAAAGTTATTGTGATAATAGTAATTTGCTATATCGGTTAGGTGAATTTTTAGGTGTAGGTATATTAACAATTTTAAACTTTTTTCAGAGCTAGCCACGCGTGTGAGGTGTCAAAACACGCGTCTGCGCGAGGGCTAAGCAACTACGAAACTAACGAGGGTGGGTGCCGTACAAATTTTTTAATTTAATAAGAAAAAACGTTATTTCTATATAGCAGAAATTAGAAAATACAATATTTGGTCTTCAAACCAGCGGGACTGGCCGCGAAACACGGTCCAGCCTTGAGGTGTGCCTGGTAAGTAATTAATAGGATGAATAGAAACGAATTTGGAAGGAAATAATTCTAGTAAATAGAAATAATCGTGTTTTTAAGAAGTGAAAATTACGAAAATTATTTTTAATTAATTTTTTAATCACACAGGGGGGTCGGGATAGGTGGAAGGGTAGGACAGAACCTAATTAAGATCAACAGCGTCGAAAACCGCCTCGAAATCCCACTCCGTAGTGCAAAGTTATTGTGATAATAGTAATTTGCTATATCGGTTAGGTGAATTTTTAGGTGTAGGTATATTAACAATTTTAAACTTTTTTCAGAGCTAGCCACGCGTGTGAGGTGTCAAAACACGCGTCTGCGCGAGGGCTAAGCAACTACGAAACTAACGAGGGTGGGTGCCGTACAAATTTTTTAATTTAATAAGAAAAAACGTTATTTCTATATAGCAGAAATTAGAAAATACAATATTTGGTCTTCAAACCAGCGGGACTGGCCGCGAAACACGGTCCAGCCTTGAGGTGTGCCTGGTAAGTAATTAATAGGATGAATAGAAACGAATTTGGAAGGAAATAATTCTAGTAAATAGAAATAATCGTGTTTTTAAGAAGTGAAAATTACGAAAATTATTTTTAATTAATTTTTTAATCACACAGGGGGGTCGGGATAGGTGGAAGGGTAGGACAGAACCTAATTAAGATCAACAGCGTCGAAAACCGCCTCGAAATCCCACTCCGTAGTGCAAAGTTATTGTGATAATAGTAATTTGCTATATCGGTTAGGTGAATTTTTAGGTGTAGGTATATTAACAATTTTAAACTTTTTTCAGAGCTAGCCACGCGTGTGAGGTGTCAAAACACGCGTCTGCGCGAGGGCTAAGCAACTACGAAACTAACGAGGGTGGGTGCCGTACAAATTTTTTAATTTAATAAGAAAAAACGTGTTATTTCTATATAGCAGAAATTAGAAAATACAATATTTGGTCTTCAAACCAGCGGGACTGGCCGCGAAACACGGTCCAGCCTTGAGGTGTGCCTGGTAAGTAATTAATAGGATGAATAGAAACGAATTTGGAAGGAAATAATTCTAGTAAATAGAAATAATCGTGTTTTTAAGAAGTGAAAATTACGAAAATTATTTTTAATTAATTTTTTAATCACACAGGGGGGTCGGGATAGGTGGAAGGGTAGGACAGAACCTAATTAAGATCAACAGCGTCGAAAACCGCCTCGAAATCCCACTCCGTAGTGCAAAGTTATTGTGATAATAGTAATTTGCTATATCGGTTAGGTGAATTTTTAGGTGTAGGTATATTAACAATTTTAAACTTTTTTCAGAGCTAGCCACGCGTGTGAGGTGTCAAAACACGCGTCTGCGCGAGGGCTAAGCAACTACGAAACTAACGAGGGTGGGTGCCGTACAAATTTTTTAATTTAATAAGAAAAAACGTTATTTCTATATAGCAGAAATTAGAAAATACAATATTTGGTCTTCAAACCAGCGGGACTGGCCGCGAAACACGGTCCAGCCTTGAGGTGTGCCTGGTAAGTAATTAATAGGATGAATAGAAACGAATTTGGAAGGAAATAATTCTAGTAAATAGAAATAATCGTGTTTTTAAGAAGTGAAAATTACGAAAATTATTTTTAATTAATTTTTTAATCACACAGGGGGGTCGGGATAGGTGGAAGGGTAGGACAGAACCTAATTAAGATCAACAGCGTCGAAAACCGCCTCGAAATCCCACTCCGTAGTGCAAAGTTATTGTGATAATAGTAATTTGCTATATCGGTTAGGTGAATTTTTAGGTGTAGGTATATTAACAATTTTAAACTTTTTTCAGAGCTAGCCACGCGTGTGAGGTGTCAAAACACGCGTCTGCGCGAGGGCTAAGCAACTACGAAACTAACGAGGGTGGGTGCCGTACAAATTTTTTAATTTAATAAGAAAAAACGTGTTATTTCTATATAGCAGAAATTAGAAAATACAATATTTGGTCTTCAAACCAGCGGGACTGGCCGCGAAACACGGTCCAGCCTTGAGGTGTGCCTGGTAAGTAATTAATAGGATGAATAGAAACGAATTTGGAAGGAAATAATTCTAGTAAATAGAAATAATCGTGTTTTTAAGAAGTGAAAATTACGAAAATTATTTTTAATTAATTTTTTAATCACACAGGGGGGTCGGGATAGGTGGAAGGGTAGGACAGAACCTAATTAAGATCAACAGCGTCGAAAACCGCCTCGAAATCCCACTCCGTAGTGCAAAGTTATTGTGATAATAGTAATTTGCTATATCGGTTAGGTGAATTTTTAGGTGTAGGTATATTAACAATTTTAAACTTTTTTCAGAGCTAGCCACGCGTGTGAGGTGTCAAAACACGCGTCTGCGCGAGGGCTAAGCAACTACGAAACTAACGAGGGTGGGTGCCGTACAAATTTTTTAATTTAATAAGAAAAAACGTGTTATTTCTATATAGCAGAAATTAGAAAATACAATATTTGGTCTTCAAACCAGCGGGACTGGCCGCGAAACACGGTCCAGCCTTGAGGTGT
The DNA here is from genome assembly GCA_963555695.1 of Dasypolia templi. Classification (NCBI taxonomy): domain Eukaryota; kingdom Metazoa; phylum Arthropoda; class Insecta; order Lepidoptera; family Noctuidae; genus Dasypolia; species Dasypolia templi. The sequence goes on along the minus strand of CAUVWP010000037.1, from coordinate 28,926 downwards.
GCCTGGTAAGTAATTAATAGGATGAATAGAAACGAATTTGGAAGGAAATAATTCTAGTAAATAGAAATAATCGTGTTTTTAAGAAGTGAAAATTACGAAAATTATTTTTAATTAATTTTTTAATCACACAGGGGGGTCGGGATAGGTGGAAGGGTAGGACAGAACCTAATTAAGATCAACAGCGTCGAAAACCGCCTCGAAATCCCACTCCGTAGTGCAAAGTTATTGTGATAATAGTAATTTGCTATATCGGTTAGGTGAATTTTTAGGTGTAGGTATATTAACAATTTTAAACTTTTTTCAGAGCTAGCCACGCGTGTGAGGTGTCAAAACACGCGTCTGCGCGAGGGCTAAGCAACTACGAAACTAACGAGGGTGGGTGCCGTACAAATTTTTTAATTTAATAAGAAAAAACGTGTTATTTCTATATAGCAGAAATTAGAAAATACAATATTTGGTCTTCAAACCAGCGGGACTGGCCGCGAAACACGGTCCAGCCTTGAGGTGTGCCTGGTAAGTAATTAATAGGATGAATAGAAACGAATTTGGAAGGAAATAATTCTAGTAAATAGAAATAATCGTGTTTTTAAGAAGTGAAAATTACGAAAATTATTTTTAATTAATTTTTTAATCACACAGGGGGGTCGGGATAGGTGGAAGGGTAGGACAGAACCTAATTAAGATCAACAGCGTCGAAAACCGCCTCGAAATCCCACTCCGTAGTGCAAAGTTATTGTGATAATAGTAATTTGCTATATCGGTTAGGTGAATTTTTAGGTGTAGGTATATTAACAATTTTAAACTTTTTTCAGAGCTAGCCACGCGTGTGAGGTGTCAAAACACGCGTCTGCGCGAGGGCTAAGCAACTACGAAACTAACGAGGGTGGGTGCCGTACAAATTTTTTAATTTAATAAGAAAAAACGTGTTATTTCTATATAGCAGAAATTAGAAAATACAATATTTGGTCTTCAAACCAGCGGGACTGGCCGCGAAACACGGTCCAGCCTTGAGGTTGCCTGGTAAGTAATTAATAGGATGAATAGAAACGAATTTGGAAGGAAATAATTCTAGTAAATAGAAATAATCGTGTTTTTAAGAAGTGAAAATTACGAAAATTATTTTTAATTAATTTTTTAATCACACAGGGGGGTCGGGATAGGTGGAAGGGTAGGACAGAACCTAATTAAGATCAACAGCGTCGAAAACCGCCTCGAAATCCCACTCCGTAGTGCAAAGTTATTGTGATAATAGTAATTTGCTATATCGGTTAGGTGAATTTTTAGGTGTAGGTATATTAACAATTTTAAACTTTTTTCAGAGCTAGCCACGCGTGTGAGGTGTCAAAACACGCGTCTGCGCGAGGGCTAAGCAACTACGAAACTAACGAGGGTGGGTGCCGTACAAATTTTTTAATTTAATAAGAAAAAACGTGTTATTTCTATATAGCAGAAATTAGAAAATACAATATTTGGTCTTCAAACCAGCGGGACTGGCCGCGAAACACGGTCCAGCCTTGAGGTGTGCCTGGTAAGTAATTAATAGGATGAATAGAAACGAATTTGGAAGGAAATAATTCTAGTAAATAGAAATAATCGTGTTTTTAAGAAGTGAAAATTACGAAAATTATTTTTAATTAATTTTTTAATCACACAGGGGGGTCGGGATAGGTGGAAGGGTAGGACAGAACCTAATTAAGATCAACAGCGTCGAAAACCGCCTCGAAATCCCACTCCGTAGTGCAAAGTTATTGTGATAATAGTAATTTGCTATATCGGTTAGGTGAATTTTTAGGTGTAGGTATATTAACAATTTTAAACTTTTTTCAGAGCTAGCCACGCGTGTGAGGTGTCAAAACACGCGTCTGCGCGAGGGCTAAGCAACTACGAAACTAACGAGGGTGGGTGCCGTACAAATTTTTTAATTTAATAAGAAAAAACGTGTTATTTCTATATAGCAGAAATTAGAAAATACAATATTTGGTCTTCAAACCAGCGGGACTGGCCGCGAAACACGGTCCAGCCTTGAGGTGTGCCTGGTAAGTAATTAATAGGATGAATAGAAACGAATTTGGAAGGAAATAATTCTAGTAAATAGAAATAATCGTGTTTTTAAGAAGTGAAAATTACGAAAATTATTTTTAATTAATTTTTTAATCACACAGGGGGGTCGGGATAGGTGGAAGGGTAGGACAGAACCTAATTAAGATCAACAGCGTCGAAAACCGCCTCGAAATCCCACTCCGTAGTGCAAAGTTATTGTGATAATAGTAATTTGCTATATCGGTTAGGTGAATTTTTAGGTGTAGGTATATTAACAATTTTAAACTTTTTTCAGAGCTAGCCACGCGTGTGAGGTGTCAAAACACGCGTCTGCGCGAGGGCTAAGCAACTACGAAACTAACGAGGGTGGGTGCCGTACAAATTTTTTAATTTAATAAGAAAAAACGTGTTATTTCTATATAGCAGAAATTAGAAAATACAATATTTGGTCTTCAAACCAGCGGGACTGGCCGCGAAACACGGTCCAGCCTTGAGGTGTGCCTGGTAAGTAATTAATAGGATGAATAGAAACGAATTTGGAAGGAAATAATTCTAGTAAATAGAAATAATCGTGTTTTTAAGAAGTGAAAATTACGAAAATTATTTTTAATTAATTTTTTAATCACACAGGGGGGTCGGGATAGGTGGAAGGGTAGGACAGAACCTAATTAAGATCAACAGCGTCGAAAACCGCCTCGAAATCCCACTCCGTAGTGCAAAGTTATTGTGATAATAGTAATTTGCTATATCGGTTAGGTGAATTTTTAGGTGTAGGTATATTAACAATTTTAAACTTTTTTCAGAGCTAGCCACGCGTGTGAGGTGTCAAAACACGCGTCTGCGCGAGGGCTAAGCAACTACGAAACTAACGAGGGTGGGTGCCGTACAAATTTTTTAATTTAATAAGAAAAAACGTTATTTCTATATAGCAGAAATTAGAAAATACAATATTTGGTCTTCAAACCAGCGGGACTGGCCGCGAAACACGGTCCAGCCTTGAGGTGTGCCTGGTAAGTAATTAATAGGATGAATAGAAACGAATTTGGAAGGAAATAATTCTAGTAAATAGAAATAATCGTGTTTTTAAGAAGTGAAAATTACGAAAATTATTTTTAATTAATTTTTTAATCACACAGGGGGGTCGGGATAGGTGGAAGGGTAGGACAGAACCTAATTAAGATCAACAGCGTCGAAAACCGCCTCGAAATCCCACTCCGTAGTGCAAAGTTATTGTGATAATAGTAATTTGCTATATCGGTTAGGTGAATTTTTAGGTGTAGGTATATTAACAATTTTAAACTTTTTTCAGAGCTAGCCACGCGTGTGAGGTGTCAAAACACGCGTCTGCGCGAGGGCTAAGCAACTACGAAACTAACGAGGGTGGGTGCCGTACAAATTTTTTAATTTAATAAGAAAAAACGTTATTTCTATATAGCAGAAATTAGAAAATACAATATTTGGTCTTCAAACCAGCGGGACTGGCCGCGAAACACGGTCCAGCCTTGAGGTGTGCCTGGTAAGTAATTAATAGGATGAATAGAAACGAATTTGGAAGGAAATAATTCTAGTAAATAGAAATAATCGTGTTTTTAAGAAGTGAAAATTACGAAAATTATTTTTAATTAATTTTTTAATCACACAGGGGGGTCGGGATAGGTGGAAGGGTAGGACAGAACCTAATTAAGATCAACAGCGTCGAAAACCGCCTCGAAATCCCACTCCGTAGTGCAAAGTTATTGTGATAATAGTAATTTGCTATATCGGTTAGGTGAATTTTTAGGTGTAGGTATATTAACAATTTTAAACTTTTTTCAGAGCTAGCCACGCGTGTGAGGTGTCAAAACACGCGTCTGCGCGAGGGCTAAGCAACTACGAAACTAACGAGGGTGGGTGCCGTACAAATTTTTTAATTTAATAAGAAAAAACGTTATTTCTATATAGCAGAAATTAGAAAATACAATATTTGGTCTTCAAACCAGCGGGACTGGCCGCGAAACACGGTCCAGCCTTGAGGTGTGCCTGGTAAGTAATTAATAGGATGAATAGAAACGAATTTGGAAGGAAATAATTCTAGTAAATAGAAATAATCGTGTTTTTAAGAAGTGAAAATTACGAAAATTATTTTTAATTAATTTTTTAATCACACAGGGGGGTCGGGATAGGTGGAAGGGTAGGACAGAACCTAATTAAGATCAACAGCGTCGAAAACCGCCTCGAAATCCCACTCCGTAGTGCAAAGTTATTGTGATAATAGTAATTTGCTATATCGGTTAGGTGAATTTTTAGGTGTAGGTATATTAACAATTTTAAACTTTTTTCAGAGCTAGCCACGCGTGTGAGGTGTCAAAACACGCGTCTGCGCGAGGGCTAAGCAACTACGAAACTAACGAGGGTGGGTGCCGTACAAATTTTTTAATTTAATAAGAAAAAACGTTATTTCTATATAGCAGAAATTAGAAAATACAATATTTGGTCTTCAAACCAGCGGGACTGGCCGCGAAACACGGTCCAGCCTTGAGGTGTGCCTGGTAAGTAATTAATAGGATGAATAGAAACGAATTTGGAAGGAAATAATTCTAGTAAATAGAAATAATCGTGTTTTTAAGAAGTGAAAATTACGAAAATTATTTTTAATTAATTTTTTAATCACACAGGGGGGTCGGGATAGGTGGAAGGGTAGGACAGAACCTAATTAAGATCAACAGCGTCGAAAACCGCCTCGAAATCCCACTCCGTAGTGCAAAGTTATTGTGATAATAGTAATTTGCTATATCGGTTAGGTGAATTTTTAGGTGTAGGTATATTAACAATTTTAAACTTTTTTCAGAGCTAGCCACGCGTGTGAGGTGTCAAAACACGCGTCTGCGCGAGGGCTAAGCAACTACGAAACTAACGAGGGTGGGTGCCGTACAATATTTTTTAATTTAATAAGAAAAAACGTTATTTCTATATAGCAGAAATTAGAAAATACAATATTTGGTCTTCAAACCAGCGGGACTGGCCGCGAAACACGGTCCAGCCTTGAGGTGTGCCTGGTAAGTAATTAATAGGATGAATAGAAACGAATTTGGAAGGAAATAATTCTAGTAAATAGAAATAATCGTGTTTTTAAGAAGTGAAAATTACGAAAATTATTTTTAATTAATTTTTTAATCACACAGGGGGGTCGGGATAGGTGGAAGGGTAGGACAGAACCTAATTAAGATCAACAGCGTCGAAAACCGCCTCGAAATCCCACTCCGTAGTGCAAAGTTATTGTGATAATAGTAATTTGCTATATCGGTTAGGTGAATTTTTAGGTGTAGGTATATTAACAATTTTAAACTTTTTTCAGAGCTAGCCACGCGTGTGAGGTGTCAAAACACGCGTCTGCGCGAGGGCTAAGCAACTACGAAACTAACGAGGGTGGGTGCCGTACAAATTTTTTAATTTAATAAGAAAAAACGTTATTTCTATATAGCAGAAATTAGAAAATACAATATTTGGTCTTCAAACCAGCGGGACTGGCCGCGAAACACGGTCCAGCCTTGAGGTGTGCCTGGTAAGTAATTAATAGGATGAATAGAAACGAATTTGGAAGGAAATAATTCTAGTAAATAGAAATAATCGTGTTTTTAAGAAGTGAAAATTACGAAAATTATTTTTAATTAATTTTTTAATCACACAGGGGGGTCGGGATAGGTGGAAGGGTAGGACAGAACCTAATTAAGATCAACAGCGTCGAAAACCGCCTCGAAATCCCACTCCGTAGTGCAAAGTTATTGTGATAATAGTAATTTGCTATATCGGTTAGGTGAATTTTTAGGTGTAGGTATATTAACAATTTTAAACTTTTTTCAGAGCTAGCCACGCGTGTGAGGTGTCAAAACACGCGTCTGCGCGAGGGCTAAGCAACTACGAAACTAACGAGGGTGGGTGCCGTACAAATTTTTTAATTTAATAAGAAAAAACGTTATTTCTATATAGCAGAAATTAGAAAATACAATATTTGGTCTTCAAACCAGCGGGACTGGCCGCGAAACACGGTCCAGCCTTGAGGTGTGCCTGGTAAGTAATTAATAGGATGAATAGAAACGAATTTGGAAGGAAATAATTCTAGTAAATAGAAATAATCGTGTTTTTAAGAAGTGAAAATTACGAAAATTATTTTTAATTAATTTTTTAATCACACAGGGGGGTCGGGATAGGTGGAAGGGTAGGACAGAACCTAATTAAGATCAACAGCGTCGAAAACCGCCTCGAAATCCCACTCCGTAGTGCAAAGTTATTGTGATAATAGTAATTTGCTATATCGGTTAGGTGAATTTTTAGGTGTAGGTATATTAACAATTTTAAACTTTTTTCAGAGCTAGCCACGCGTGTGAGGTGTCAAAACACGCGTCTGCGCGAGGGCTAAGCAACTACGAAACTAACGAGGGTGGGTGCCGTACAAATTTTTTAATTTAATAAGAAAAAACGTTATTTCTATATAGCAGAAATTAGAAAATACAATATTTGGTCTTCAAACCAGCGGGACTGGCCGCGAAACACGGTCCAGCCTTGAGGTGTGCCTGGTAAGTAATTAATAGGATGAATAGAAACGAATTTGGAAGGAAATAATTCTAGTAAATAGAAATAATCGTGTTTTTAAGAAGTGAAAATTACGAAAATTATTTTTAATTAATTTTTTAATCACACAGGGGGGTCGGGATAGGTGGAAGGGTAGGACAGAACCTAATTAAGATCAACAGCGTCGAAAACCGCCTCGAAATCCCACTCCGTAGTGCAAAGTTATTGTGATAATAGTAATTTGCTATATCGGTTAGGTGAATTTTTAGGTGTAGGTATATTAACAATTTTAAACTTTTTTCAGAGCTAGCCACGCGTGTGAGGTGTCAAAACACGCGTCTGCGCGAGGGCTAAGCAACTACGAAACTAACGAGGGTGGGTGCCGTACAAATTTTTTAATTTAATAAGAAAAAACGTTATTTCTATATAGCAGAAATTAGAAAATACAATATTTGGTCTTCAAACCAGCGGGACTGGCCGCGAAACACGGTCCAGCCTTGAGGTGTGCCTGGTAAGTAATTAATAGGATGAATAGAAACGAATTTGGAAGGAAATAATTCTAGTAAATAGAAATAATCGTGTTTTTAAGAAGTGAAAATTACGAAAATTATTTTTAATTAATTTTTTAATCACACAGGGGGGTCGGGATAGGTGGAAGGGTAGGACAGAACCTAATTAAGATCAACAGCGTCGAAAACCGCCTCGAAATCCCACTCCGTAGTGCAAAGTTATTGTGATAATAGTAATTTGCTATATCGGTTAGGTGAATTTTTAGGTGTAGGTATATTAACAATTTTAAACTTTTTTCAGAGCTAGCCACGCGTGTGAGGTGTCAAAACACGCGTCTGCGCGAGGGCTAAGCAACTACGAAACTAACGAGGGTGGGTGCCGTACAAATTTTTTAATTTAATAAGAAAAAACGTTATTTCTATATAGCAGAAATTAGAAAATACAATATTTGGTCTTCAAACCAGCGGGACTGGCCGCGAAACACGGTCCAGCCTTGAGGTGTGCCTGGTAAGTAATTAATAGGATGAATAGAAACGAATTTGGAAGGAAATAATTCTAGTAAATAGAAATAATCGTGTTTTTAAGAAGTGAAAATTACGAAAATTATTTTTAATTAATTTTTTAATCACACAGGGGGGTCGGGATAGGTGGAAGGGTAGGACAGAACCTAATTAAGATCAACAGCGTCGAAAACCGCCTCGAAATCCCACTCCGTAGTGCAAAGTTATTGTGATAATAGTAATTTGCTATATCGGTTAGGTGAATTTTTAGGTGTAGGTATATTAACAATTTTAAACTTTTTTCAGAGCTAGCCACGCGTGTGAGGTGTCAAAACACGCGTCTGCGCGAGGGCTAAGCAACTACGAAACTAACGAGGGTGGGTGCCGTACAAATTTTTTAATTTAATAAGAAAAAACGTTATTTCTATATAGCAGAAATTAGAAAATACAATATTTGGTCTTCAAACCAGCGGGACTGGCCGCGAAACACGGTCCAGCCTTGAGGTGTGCCTGGTAAGTAATTAATAGGATGAATAGAAACGAATTTGGAAGGAAATAATTCTAGTAAATAGAAATAATCGTGTTTTTAAGAAGTGAAAATTACGAAAATTATTTTTAATTAATTTTTTAATCACACAGGGGGGTCGGGATAGGTGGAAGGGTAGGACAGAACCTAATTAAGATCAACAGCGTCGAAAACCGCCTCGAAATCCCACTCCGTAGTGCAAAGTTATTGTGATAATAGTAATTTGCTATATCGGTTAGGTGAATTTTTAGGTGTAGGTATATTAACAATTTTAAACTTTTTTCAGAGCTAGCCACGCGTGTGAGGTGTCAAAACACGCGTCTGCGCGAGGGCTAAGCAACTACGAAACTAACGAGGGTGGGTGCCGTACAAATTTTTTAATTTAATAAGAAAAAACGTGTTATTTCTATATAGCAGAAATTAGAAAATACAATATTTGGTCTTCAAACCAGCGGGACTGGCCGCGAAACACGGTCCAGCCTTGAGGTGTGCCTGGTAAGTAATTAATAGGATGAATAGAAACGAATTTGGAAGGAAATAATTCTAGTAAATAGAAATAATCGTGTTTTTAAGAAGTGAAAATTACGAAAATTATTTTTAATTAATTTTTTAATCACACAGGGGGGTCGGGATAGGTGGAAGGGTAGGACAGAACCTAATTAAGATCAACAGCGTCGAAAACCGCCTCGAAATCCCACTCCGTAGTGCAAAGTTATTGTGATAATAGTAATTTGCTATATCGGTTAGGTGAATTTTTAGGTGTAGGTATATTAACAATTTTAAACTTTTTTCAGAGCTAGCCACGCGTGTGAGGTGTCAAAACACGCGTCTGCGCGAGGGCTAAGCAACTACGAAACTAACGAGGGTGGGTGCCGTACAAATTTTTTAATTTAATAAGAAAAAACGTGTTATTTCTATATAGCAGAAATTAGAAAATACAATATTTGGTCTTCAAACCAGCGGGACTGGCCGCGAAACACGGTCCAGCCTTGAGGTGTGCCTGGTAAGTAATTAATAGGATGAATAGAAACGAATTTGGAAGGAAATAATTCTAGTAAATAGAAATAATCGTGTTTTTAAGAAGTGAAAATTACGAAAATTATTTTTAATTAATTTTTTAATCACACAGGGGGGTCGGGATAGGTGGAAGGGTAGGACAGAACCTAATTAAGATCAACAGCGTCGAAAACCGCCTCGAAATCCCACTCCGTAGTGCAAAGTTATTGTGATAATAGTAATTTGCTATATCGGTTAGGTGAATTTTTAGGTGTAGGTATATTAACAATTTTAAACTTTTTTCAGAGCTAGCCACGCGTGTGAGGTGTCAAAACACGCGTCTGCGCGAGGGCTAAGCAACTACGAAACTAACGAGGGTGGGTGCCGTACAAATTTTTTAATTTAATAAGAAAAACGTGTTATTTCTATATAGCAGAAATTAGAAAATACAATATTTGGTCTTCAAACCAGCGGGACTGGCCGCGAAACACGGTCCAGCCTTGAGGTGTGCCTGGTAAGTAATTAATAGGATGAATAGAAACGAATTTGGAAGGAAATAATTCTAGTAAATAGAAATAATCGTGTTTTTAAGAAGTGAAAATTACGAAAATTATTTTTAATTAATTTTTTAATCACACAGGGGGGTCGGGATAGGTGGAAGGGTAGGACAGAACCTAATTAAGATCAACAGCGTCGAAAACCGCCTCGAAATCCCACTCCGTAGTGCAAAGTTATTGTGATAATAGTAATTTGCTATATCGGTTAGGTGAATTTTTAGGTGTAGGTATATTAACAATTTTAAACTTTTTTCAGAGCTAGCCACGCGTGTGAGGTGTCAAAACACGCGTCTGCGCGAGGGCTAAGCAACTACGAAACTAACGAGGGTGGGTGCCGTACAAATTTTTTAATTTAATAAGAAAAAACGTTATTTCTATATAGCAGAAATTAGAAAATACAATATTTGGTCTTCAAACCAGCGGGACTGGCCGCGAAACACGGTCCAGCCTTGAGGTGTGCCTGGTAAGTAATTAATAGGATGAATAGAAACGAATTTGGAAGGAAATAATTCTAGTAAATAGAAATAATCGTGTTTTTAAGAAGTGAAAATTACGAAAATTATTTTTAATTAATTTTTTAATCACACAGGGGGGTCGGGATAGGTGGAAGGGTAGGACAGAACCTAATTAAGATCAACAGCGTCGAAAACCGCCTCGAAATCCCACTCCGTAGTGCAAAGTTATTGTGATAATAGTAATTTGCTATATCGGTTAGGTGAATTTTTAGGTGTAGGTATATTAACAATTTTAAACTTTTTTCAGAGCTAGCCACGCGTGTGAGGTGTCAAAACACGCGTCTGCGCGAGGGCTAAGCAACTACGAAACTAACGAGGGTGGGTGCCGTACAAATTTTTTAATTTAATAAGAAAAAACGTTATTTCTATATAGCAGAAATTAGAAAATACAATATTTGGTCTTCAAACCAGCGGGACTGGCCGCGAAACACGGTCCAGCCTTGAGGTGTGCCTGGTAAGTAATTAATAGGATGAATAGAAACGAATTTGGAAGGAAATAATTCTAGTAAATAGAAATAATCGTGTTTTTAAGAAGTGAAAATTACGAAAATTATTTTTAATTAATTTTTTAATCACACAGGGGGGTCGGGATAGGTGGAAGGGTAGGACAGAACCTAATTAAGATCAACAGCGTCGAAAACCGCCTCGAAATCCCACTCCGTAGTGCAAAGTTATTGTGATAATAGTAATTTGCTATATCGGTTAGGTGAATTTTTAGGTGTAGGTATATTAACAATTTTAAACTTTTTTCAGAGCTAGCCACGCGTGTGAGGTGTCAAAACACGCGTCTGCGCGAGGGCTAAGCAACTACGAAACTAACGAGGGTGGTGCGTACAAATTTTTTACTATATAGCAGAAATTAGAAAATACAATATTTGGTCTTCAAACCAGCGGGACTGGCCGCGAAACACGGTCCAGCCTTGAGGTGTGCCTGGTAAGTAATTAATAGGATGAATAAAACGAATTTGGAAAGGAAATAATGCTAGTAAATAGAAAATAATCGTGTTTTTTAAAGAAGTGGAAAATGTCGAATATTAATGTTTAATTAATTTTTAATCACACAGGGGGGGTCGGGATAGGTTGGAAGGGTAGGAGCAGAACCTAATTTAAGATCAACAGGGATAGGTGGAAGGGTAGGACAGAACCTAATTAAGATCAACAGCGTCGAAAACCGCCTCGAAATCCCACTCCGTAGTGCAAAGTTATTGTGATAATAGTAATTTGCTATATCGGTTAGGTGAATTTTTAGGTGTAGGTATATTAACAATTTTAAACTTTTTTCAGAGCTAGCCACGCGTGTGAGGTGTCAAAACACGCGTCTGCGCGAGGGCTAAGCAACTACGAAACTAACGAGGGTGGGTGCCGTACAAATTTTTTAATTTAATAAGAAAAAACGTGTTATTTCTATATAGCAGAAATTAGAAAATACAATATTTGGTCTTCAAACCAGCGGGACTGGCCGCGAAACACGGTCCAGCCTTGAGGTGTGCCTGGTAAGTAATTAATAGGATGAATAGAAACGAATTTGGAAGGAAATAATTCTAGTAAATAGAAATAATCGTGTTTTTAAGAAGTGAAAATTACGAAAATTATTTTTAATTAATTTTTTAATCACACAGGGGGGTCGGGATAGGTGGAAGGGTAGGACAGAACCTAATTAAGATCAACAGCGTCGAAAACCGCCTCGAAATCCCACTCCGTAGTGCAAAGTTATTGTGATAATAGTAATTTGCTATATCGGTTAGGTGAATTTTTAGGTGTAGGTATATTAACAATTTTAAACTTTTTTCAGAGCTAGCCACGCGTGTGAGGTGTCAAAACACGCGTCTGCGCGAGGGCTAAGCAACTACGAAACTAACGAGGGTGGGTGCCGTACAAATTTTTTAATTTAATAAGAAAAAACGTGTTATTTCTATATAGCAGAAATTAGAAAATACAATATTTTGGTCTTCAAACCAGCGGGACTGGCCGCGAAACACGGTCCAGCCTTGAGGTGTGCCTGGTAAGTAATTAATAGGATGAATAGAAACGAATTTGGAAGGAAATAATTCTAGTAAATAGAAATAATCGTGTTTTTAAGAAGTGAAAATTACGAAAATTATTTTTAATTAATTTTTTAATCACACAGGGGGGTCGGGATAGGTGGAAGGGTAGGACAGAACCTAATTAAGATCAACAGCGTCGAAAACCGCCTCGAAATCCCACTCCGTAGTGCAAAGTTATTGTGATAATAGTAATTTGCTATATCGGTTAGGTGAATTTTTAGGTGTAGGTATATTAACAATTTTAAACTTTTTTCAGAGCTAGCCACGCGTGTGAGGTGTCAAAACACGCGTCTGCGCGAGGGCTAAGCAACTACGAAACTAACGAGGGTGGGTGCCGTACAAATTTTTTAATTTAATAAGAAAAAACGTGTTATTTCTATATAGCAGAAATTAGAAAATACAATATTTGGTCTTCAAACCAGCGGGACTGGCCGCGAAACACGGTCCAGCCTTGAGGTGTGCCTGGTAAGTAATTAATAGGATGAATAGAAACGAATTTGGAAGGAAATAATTCTAGTAAATAGAAATAATCGTGTTTTTAAGAAGTGAAAATTACGAAAATTATTTTTAATTAATTTTTTAATCACACAGGGGGGTCGGGATAGGTGGAAGGGTAGGACAGAACCTAATTAAGATCAACAGCGTCGAAAACCGCCTCGAAATCCCACTCCGTAGTGCAAAGTTATTGTGATAATAGTAATTTGCTATATCGGTTAGGTGAATTTTTAGGTGTAGGTATATTAACAATTTTAAACTTTTTTCAGAGCTAGCCACGCGTGTGAGGTGTCAAAACACGCGTCTGCGCGAGGGCTAAGCAACTACGAAACTAACGAGGGTGGGTGCCGTACAAATTTTTTAATTTAATAAGAAAAAACGTGTTATTTCTATATAGCAGAAATTAGAAAATACAATATTTGGTCTTCAAACCAGCGGGACTGGCCGCGAAACACGGTCCAGCCTTGAGGTGTGCCTGGTAAGTAATTAATAGGATGAATAGAAACGAATTTGGAAGGAAATAATTCTAGTAAATAGAAATAATCGTGTTTTTAAGAAGTGAAAATTACGAAAATTATTTTTAATTAATTTTTTAATCACACAGGGGGGTCGGGATAGGTGGAAGGGTAGGACAGAACCTAATTAAGATCAACAGCGTCGAAAACCGCCTCGAAATCCCACTCCGTAGTGCAAAGTTATTGTGATAATAGTAATTTGCTATATCGGTTAGGTGAATTTTTAGGTGTAGGTATATTAACAATTTTAAACTTTTTTCAGAGCTAGCCACGCGTGTGAGGTGTCAAAACACGCGTCTGCGCGAGGGCTAAGCAACTACGAAACTAACGAGGGTGGGTGCCGTACAAATTTTTTAATTTAATAAGAAAAAACGTGTTATTTCTATATAGCAGAAATTAGAAAATACAATATTTGGTCTTCAAACCAGCGGGACTGGCCGCGAAACACGGTCCAGCCTTGAGGTGTGCCTGGTAAGTAATTAATAGGATGAATAGAAACGAATTTGGAAGGAAATAATTCTAGTAAATAGAAAAATCGTGTTTTTAAGAAGTGAAAATTACGAAAATTATTTTTAATTAATTTTTTAATCACACAGGGGGGTCGGGATAGGTGGAAGGGTAGGACAGAACCTAATTAAGATCAACAGCGTCGAAAACCGCCTCGAAATCCCACTCCGTAGTGCAAAGTTATTGTGATAATAGTAATTTGCTATATCGGTTAGGTGAATTTTTAGGTGTAGGTATATTAACAATTTTAAACTTTTTTCAGAGCTAGCCACGCGTGTGAGGTGTCAAAACACGCGTCTGCGCGAGGGCTAAGCAACTACGAAACTAACGAGGGTGGGTGCCGTACAAATTTTTTAATTTAATAAGAAAAAACGTGTTATTTCTATATAGCAGAAATTAGAAAATACAATATTTGGTCTTCAAACCAGCGGGACTGGCCGCGAAACACGGTCCAGCCTTGAGGTGTGCCTGGTAAGTAATTAATAGGATGAATAGAAACGAATTTGGAAGGAAATAATTCTAGTAAATAGAAATAATCGTGTTTTTAAGAAGTGAAAATTACGAAAATTATTTTTAATTAATTTTTTAATCACACAGGGGGGTCGGGATAGGTGGAAGGGTAGGACAGAACCTAATTAAGATCAACAGCGTCGAAAACCGCCTCGAAATCCCACTCCGTAGTGCAAAGTTATTGTGATAATAGTAATTTGCTATATCGGTTAGGTGAATTTTTAGGTGTAGGTATATTAACAATTTTAAACTTTTTTCAGAGCTAGCCACGCGTGTGAGGTGTCAAAACACGCGTCTGCGCGAGGGCTAAGCAACTACGAAACTAACGAGGGTGGGTGCCGTACAAATTTTTTAATTTAATAAGAAAAAACGTTATTTCTATATAGCAGAAATTAGAAAATACAATATTTGGTCTTCAAACCAGCGGGACTGGCCGCGAAACACGGTCCAGCCTTGAGGTGTGCCTGGTAAGTAATTAATAGGATGAATAGAAACGAATTTGGAAGGAAATAATTCTAGTAAATAGAAATAATCGTGTTTTTAAGAAGTAAATTACGAAAATTATTTTTAATTAATTTTTTAATCACACAGGGGGGTCGGGATAGGTGGAAGGGTAGGACAGAACCTAATTAAGATCAACAGCGTCGAAAACCGCCTCGAAATCCCACTCCGTAGTGCAAAGTTATTGTGATAATAGTAATTTGCTATATCGGTTAGGTGAATTTTTAGGTGTAGGTATGTTAACAATTTAAAACTTTTTTCAGAGCTAGCCACGCGTGTGAGGTGTCAAAACACGCGTCTGCGCGAGGGCTAAGCAACTACGAAACTAACGAGGGTGGGTGCCGTACAAATTTTTTAATTTAATAAGAAAAAACGTTATTTCTATATAGCAGAAATTAGAAAATACAATATTTGTACTTCAAACCAGCGGGACTGGCCGCGAAACACGGTCCAGCCTGGAGGTGTGCCTGGTAAGTAATTAATAGGATGAAAAGAAACGAATTTGGAAGGAAATAATTCTAGTAAATAGAAATAATCGTGTTTTTAAGAAGTGAAAATTACGAAAATTATTTTTAATTAATTTTTTAATCACACAGGGGGGTCGGGATAGGTGGAAGGGTAGGACAGAACCTAATTAAGATCAACAGCGTCGAAAACCGCCTCGAAATCCCACTCCGTAGTGCAAAGTTATTGTGATAATAGTAATTTG
The DNA here is from genome assembly GCA_963555695.1 of Dasypolia templi. Lineage (NCBI taxonomy): Eukaryota > Metazoa > Arthropoda > Insecta > Lepidoptera > Noctuidae > Dasypolia > Dasypolia templi. The sequence continues at coordinate 13,452 of CAUVWP010000037.1, read as the reverse complement.
CTATATCGGTTAGGTGAATTTTTAGGTGTAGGTATGTTAACAATTTAAAACTTTTTTCAGAGCTAGCCACGCGTGTGAGGTGTCAAAACACGCGTCTGCGCGAGGGCTAAGCAACTACGAAACTAACGAGGGTGGGTGCCGTACAAATTTTTTAATTTAATAAGAAAAAACGTTATTTCTATATAGCAGAAATTAGAAAATACAATATTTGTACTTCAAACCAGCGGGACTGGCCGCGAAACACGGTCCAGCCTGGAGGTGTGCCTGGTAAGTAATTAATAGGATGAAAAGAAACGAATTTGGAAGGAAATAATTCTAGTAAATAGAAATAATCGTGTTTTTAAGAAGTGAAAATTACGAAAATTATTTTTAATTAATTTTTTAATCACACAGGGGGGTCGGGATAGGTGGAAGGGTAGGACAGAACCTAATTAAGATCAACAGCGTCGAAAACCGCCTCGAAATCCCACTCCGTAGTGCAAAGTTATTGTGATAATAGTAATTTGCTATATCGGTTAGGTGAATTTTTAGGTGTAGGTATGTTAACAATTTAAAACTTTTTTCAGAGCTAGCCACGCGTGTGAGGTGTCAAAACACGCGTCTGCGCGAGGGCTAAGCAACTACGAAACTAACGAGGGTGGGTGCCGTACAAATTTTTTAATTTAATAAGAAAAAACGTTATTTCTATATAGCAGAAATTAGAAAATACAATATTTGTACTTCAAACCAGCGGGACTGGCCGCGAAACACGGTCCAGCCTGGAGGTGTGCCTGGTAAGTAATTAATAGGATGAAAAGAAACGAATTTGGAAGGAAATAATTCTAGTAAATAGAAATAATCGTGTTTTTAAGAAGTGAAAATTACGAAAATTATTTTTAATTAATTTTTTAATCACACAGGGGGGTCGGGATAGGTGGAAGGGTAGGACAGAACCTAATTAAGATCAACAGCGTCGAAAACCGCCTCGAAATCCCACTCCGTAGTGCAAAGTTATTGTGATAATAGTAATTTGCTATATCGGTTAGGTGAATTTTTAGGTGTAGGTATGTTAACAATTTAAAACTTTTTTCAGAGCTAGCCACGCGTGTGAGGTGTCAAAACACGCGTCTGCGCGAGGGCTAAGCAACTACGAAACTAACGAGGGTGGGTGCCGTACAAATTTTTTAATTTAATAAGAAAAAACGTTATTTCTATATAGCAGAAATTAGAAAATACAATATTTGTACTTCAAACCAGCGGGACTGGCCGCGAAACACGGTCCAGCCTGGAGGTGTGCCTGGTAAGTAATTAATAGGATGAAAAGAAACGAATTTGGAAGGAAATAATTCTAGTAAATAGAAATAATCGTGTTTTTAAGAAGTGAAAATTACGAAAATTATTTTTAATTAATTTTTTAATCACACAGGGGGGTCGGGATAGGTGGAAGGGTAGGACAGAACCTAATTAAGATCAACAGCGTCGAAAACCGCCTCGAAATCCCACTCCGTAGTGCAAAGTTATTGTGATAATAGTAATTTGCTATATCGGTTAGGTGAATTTTTAGGTGTAGGTATGTTAACAATTTAAAACTTTTTTCAGAGCTAGCCACGCGTGTGAGGTGTCAAAACACGCGTCTGCGCGAGGGCTAAGCAACTACGAAACTAACGAGGGTGGGTGCCGTACAAATTTTTTAATTTAATAAGAAAAAACGTTATTTCTATATAGCAGAAATTAGAAAATACAATATTTGTACTTCAAACCAGCGGGACTGGCCGCGAAACACGGTCCAGCCTGGAGGTGTGCCTGGTAAGTAATTAATAGGATGAAAAGAAACGAATTTGGAAGGAAATAATTCTAGTAAATAGAAATAATCGTGTTTTTAAGAAGTGAAAATTACGAAAATTATTTTTAATTAATTTTTTAATCACACAGGGGGGTCGGGATAGGTGGAAGGGTAGGACAGAACCTAATTAAGATCAACAGCGTCGAAAACCGCCTCGAAATCCCACTCCGTAGTGCAAAGTTATTGTGATAATAGTAATTTGCTATATCGGTTAGGTGAATTTTTAGGTGTAGGTATGTTAACAATTTAAAACTTTTTTCAGAGCTAGCCACGCGTGTGAGGTGTCAAAACACGCGTCTGCGCGAGGGCTAAGCAACTACGAAACTAACGAGGGTGGGTGCCGTACAAATTTTTTAATTTAATAAGAAAAAACGTTATTTCTATATAGCAGAAATTAGAAAATACAATATTTGTACTTCAAACCAGCGGGACTGGCCGCGAAACACGGTCCAGCCTGGAGGTGTGCCTGGTAAGTAATTAATAGGATGAAAAGAAACGAATTTGGAAGGAAATAATTCTAGTAAATAGAAATAATCGTGTTTTTAAGAAGTGAAAATTACGAAAATTATTTTTAATTAATTTTTTAATCACACAGGGGGGTCGGGATAGGTGGAAGGGTAGGACAGAACCTAATTAAGATCAACAGCGTCGAAAACCGCCTCGAAATCCCACTCCGTAGTGCAAAGTTATTGTGATAATAGTAATTTGCTATATCGGTTAGGTGAATTTTTAGGTGTAGGTATGTTAACAATTTAAAACTTTTTTCAGAGCTAGCCACGCGTGTGAGGTGTCAAAACACGCGTCTGCGCGAGGGCTAAGCAACTACGAAACTAACGAGGGTGGGTGCCGTACAAATTTTTTAATTTAATAAGAAAAAACGTTATTTCTATATAGCAGAAATTAGAAAATACAATATTTGTACTTCAAACCAGCGGGACTGGCCGCGAAACACGGTCCAGCCTGGAGGTGTGCCTGGTAAGTAATTAATAGGATGAAAAGAAACGAATTTGGAAGGAAATAATTCTAGTAAATAGAAATAATCGTGTTTTTAAGAAGTGAAAATTACGAAAATTATTTTTAATTAATTTTTTAATCACACAGGGGGGTCGGGATAGGTGGAAGGGTAGGACAGAACCTAATTAAGATCAACAGCGTCGAAAACCGCCTCGAAATCCCACTCCGTAGTGCAAAGTTATTGTGATAATAGTAATTTGCTATATCGGTTAGGTGAATTTTTAGGTGTAGGTATGTTAACAATTTAAAACTTTTTTCAGAGCTAGCCACGCGTGTGAGGTGTCAAAACACGCGTCTGCGCGAGGGCTAAGCAACTACGAAACTAACGAGGGTGGGTGCCGTACAAATTTTTTAATTTAATAAGAAAAAACGTTATTTCTATATAGCAGAAATTAGAAAATACAATATTTGTACTTCAAACCAGCGGGACTGGCCGCGAAACACGGTCCAGCCTGGAGGTGTGCCTGGTAAGTAATTAATAGGATGAAAAGAAACGAATTTGGAAGGAAATAATTCTAGTAAATAGAAATAATCGTGTTTTTAAGAAGTGAAAATTACGAAAATTATTTTTAATTAATTTTTTAATCACACAGGGGGGTCGGGATAGGTGGAAGGGTAGGACAGAACCTAATTAAGATCAACAGCGTCGAAAACCGCCTCGAAATCCCACTCCGTAGTGCAAAGTTATTGTGATAATAGTAATTTGCTATATCGGTTAGGTGAATTTTTAGGTGTAGGTATGTTAACAATTTAAAACTTTTTTCAGAGCTAGCCACGCGTGTGAGGTGTCAAAACACGCGTCTGCGCGAGGGCTAAGCAACTACGAAACTAACGAGGGTGGGTGCCGTACAAATTTTTTAATTTAATAAGAAAAAACGTTATTTCTATATAGCAGAAATTAGAAAATACAATATTTGTACTTCAAACCAGCGGGACTGGCCGCGAAACACGGTCCAGCCTGGAGGTGTGCCTGGTAAGTAATTAATAGGATGAAAAGAAACGAATTTGGAAGGAAATAATTCTAGTAAATAGAAATAATCGTGTTTTTAAGAAGTGAAAATTACGAAAATTATTTTTAATTAATTTTTTAATCACACAGGGGGGTCGGGATAGGTGGAAGGGTAGGACAGAACCTAATTAAGATCAACAGCGTCGAAAACCGCCTCGAAATCCCACTCCGTAGTGCAAAGTTATTGTGATAATAGTAATTTGCTATATCGGTTAGGTGAATTTTTAGGTGTAGGTATGTTAACAATTTAAAACTTTTTTCAGAGCTAGCCACGCGTGTGAGGTGTCAAAACACGCGTCTGCGCGAGGGCTAAGCAACTACGAAACTAACGAGGGTGGGTGCCGTACAAATTTTTTAATTTAATAAGAAAAAACGTTATTTCTATATAGCAGAAATTAGAAAATACAATATTTGTACTTCAAACCAGCGGGACTGGCCGCGAAACACGGTCCAGCCTGGAGGTGTGCCTGGTAAGTAATTAATAGGATGAAAAGAAACGAATTTGGAAGGAAATAATTCTAGTAAATAGAAATAATCGTGTTTTTAAGAAGTGAAAATTACGAAAATTATTTTTAATTAATTTTTTAATCACACAGGGGGGTCGGGATAGGTGGAAGGGTAGGACAGAACCTAATTAAGATCAACAGCGTCGAAAACCGCCTCGAAATCCCACTCCGTAGTGCAAAGTTATTGTGATAATAGTAATTTGCTATATCGGTTAGGTGAATTTTTAGGTGTAGGTATATTAACAATTTTAAACTTTTTTCAGAGCTAGCCACGCGTGTGAGGTGTCAAAACACGCGTCTGCGCGAGGGCTAAGCAACTACGAAACTAACGAGGGTGGGTGCCGTACAAATTTTTTAATTTAATAAGAAAAAACGTTATTTCTATATAGCAGAAATTAGAAAATACAATATTTGGTCTTCAAACCAGCGGGACTGGCCGCGAAACACGGTCCAGCCTTGAGGTGTGGCCTGGTAAGTAATTAATAGGATGAATAGAAACGAATTTGGAAGGAAATAATTCTAGTGAATAGAAATAATCGTGTTTTAAGAAGTGAAAATTACGAAAATTATTTTTAATTAATTTTTTAATCACACAGGGGGGTCGGGATAGGTGGAAGGGTAGGACAGAACCTAATTAAGATCAACAGCGTCGAAAACCGCCTCGAAATCCCACTCCGTAGTGCAAAGTTATTGTGATAATAGTAATTTGCTATATCGGTTAGGTGAATTTTTAGGTGTAGGTATATTAACAATTTTAAACTTTTTTCAGAGCTAGCCACGCGTGTGAGGTGTCAAAACACGCGTCTGCGCGAGGGCTAAGCAACTACGAAACTAACGAGGGTGGGTGCCGTACAAATTTTTTAATTTAATAAGAAAAAACGTTATTTCTATATAGCAGAAATTAGAAAATACAATATTTGGTCTTCAAACCAGCGGGACTGGCCGCGAAACACGGTCCAGCCTTGAGGTGTGCCTGGTAAGTAATTAATAGGATGAATAGAAACGAATTTGGAAGGAAATAATTCTAGTGAATAGAAATAATCGTGTTTTTAAGAAGTGAAAATTACGAAAAATTATTTTTAATTAATTTTTTAATCACACAGGGGGGTCGGGATAGGTGGAAGGGTAGGACAGAACCTAATTAAGATCAACAGCGTCGAAAACCGCCTCGAAATCCCACTCCGTAGTGCAAAGTTATTGTGATAATAGTAATTTGCTATATCGGTTAGGTGAATTTTTAGGTGTAGGTATATTAACAATTTTAAACTTTTTTCAGAGCTAGCCACGCGTGTGAGGTGTCAAAACACGCGTCTGCGCGAGGGCTAAGCAACTACGAAACTAACGAGGGTGGGTGCCGTACAAATTTTTTAATTTAATAAGAAAAAACGTTATTTCTATATAGCAGAAATTAGAAAATACAATATTTGGTCTTCAAACCAGCGGGACTGGCCGCGAAACACGGTCCAGCCTTGAGGTGTGCCTGGTAAGTAATTAATAGGATGAATAGAAACGAATTTGGAAGGAAATAATTCTAGTGAATAGAAATAATCGTGTTTTTAAGAAGTGAAAATTACGAAAATTATTTTTAATTAATTTTTTAATCACACAGGGGGGTCGGGATAGGTGGAAGGGTAGGACAGAACCTAATTAAGATCAACAGCGTCGAAAACCGCCTCGAAATCCCACTCCGTAGTGCAAAGTTATTGTGATAATAGTAATTTGCTATATCGGTTAGGTGAATTTTTAGGTGTAGGTATATTAACAATTTTAAACTTTTTTCAGAGCTAGCCACGCGTGTGAGGTGTCAAAACACGCGTCTGCGCGAGGGCTAAGCAACTACGAAACTAACGAGGGTGGGTGCCGTACAAATTTTTTAATTTAATAAGAAAAAACGTTATTTCTATATAGCAGAAATTAGAAAATACAATATTTGGTCTTCAAACCAGCGGGACTGGCCGCGAAACACGGTCCAGCCTTGAGGTGTGCCTGGTAAGTAATTAATAGGATGAATAGAAACGAATTTGGAAGGAAATAATTCTAGTGAATAGAAATAATCGTGTTTTTAAGAAGTGAAAATTACGAAAATTATTTTTAATTAATTTTTTAATCACACAGGGGGGTCGGGATAGGTGGAAGGGTAGGACAGAACCTAATTAAGATCAACAGCGTCGAAAACCGCCTCGAAATCCCACTCCGTAGTGCAAAGTTATTGTGATAATAGTAATTTGCTATATCGGTTAGGTGAATTTTTAGGTGTAGGTATATTAACAATTTTAAACTTTTTTCAGAGCTAGCCACGCGTGTGAGGTGTCAAAACACGCGTCTGCGCGAGGCTAAGCAACTACGAAACTAACGAGGGTGGGTGCCGTACAAATTTTTTAATTTAATAAGAAAAAACGTTATTTCTATATAGCAGAAATTAGAAAATACAATATTTGGTCTTCAAACCAGCGGGACTGGCCGCGAAACACGGTCCAGCCTTGAGGTGTGCCTGGTAAGTAATTAATAGGATGAATAGAAACGAATTTGGAAGGAAATAATTCTAGTGAATAGAAATAATCGTGTTTTTAAGAAGTGAAAATTACGAAAATTATTTTTAATTAATTTTTTAATCACACAGGGGGGTCGGGATAGGTGGAAGGGTAGGACAGAACCTAATTAAGATCAACAGCGTCGAAAACCGCCTCGAAATCCCACTCCGTAGTGCAAAGTTATTGTGATAATAGTAATTTGCTATATCGGTTAGGTGAATTTTTAGGTGTAGGTATATTAACAATTTTAAACTTTTTTCAGAGCTAGCCACGCGTGTGAGGTGTCAAAACACGCGTCTGCGCGAGGGCTAAGCAACTACGAAACTAACGAGGGTGGGTGCCGTACAAATTTTTTAATTTAATAAGAAAAAACGTTATTTCTATATAGCAGAAATTAGAAAATACAATATTTGGTCTTCAAACCAGCGGGACTGGCCGCGAAACACGGTCCAGCCTTGAGGTGTGCCTGGTAAGTAATTAATAGGATGAATAGAAACGAATTTGGAAGGAAATAATTCTAGTGAATAGAAATAATCGTGTTTTTAAGAAGTGAAAATTACGAAAATTATTTTTAATTAATTTTTTAATCACACAGGGGGGTCGGGATAGGTGGAAGGGTAGGACAGAACCTAATTAAGATCAACAGCGTCGAAAACCGCCTCGAAATCCCACTCCGTAGTGCAAAGTTATTGTGATAATAGTAATTTGCTATATCGGTTAGGTGAATTTTTAGGTGTAGGTATATTAACAATTTTAAACTTTTTTCAGAGCTAGCCACGCGTGTGAGGTGTCAAAACACGCGTCTGCGCGAGGGCTAAGCAACTACGAAACTAACGAGGGTGGGTGCCGTACAAATTTTTTAATTTAATAAGAAAAAACGTTATTTCTATATAGCAGAAATTAGAAAATACAATATTTGGTCTTCAAACCAGCGGGACTGGCCGCGAAACACGGTCCAGCCTTGAGGTGTGCCTGGTAAGTAATTAATAGGATGAATAGAAACGAATTTGGAAGGAAATAATTCTAGTGAATAGAAATAATCGTGTTTTTAAGAAGTGAAAATTACGAAAATTATTTTTAATTAATTTTTTAATCACACAGGGGGGTCGGGATAGGTGGAAGGGTAGGACAGAACCTAATTAAGATCAACAGCGTCGAAAACCGCCTCGAAATCCCACTCCGTAGTGCAAAGTTATTGTGATAATAGTAATTTGCTATATCGGTTAGGTGAATTTTTAGGTGTAGGTATATTAACAATTTTAAACTTTTTTCAGAGCTAGCCACGCGTGTGAGGTGTCAAAACACGCGTCTGCGCGAGGGCTAAGCAACTACGAAACTAACGAGGGTGGGTGCCGTACAAATTTTTTAATTTAATAAGAAAAAACGTTATTTCTATATAGCAGAAATTAGAAAATACAATATTTGGTCTTCAAACCAGCGGGACTGGCCGCGAAACACGGTCCAGCCTTGAGGTGTGCCTGGTAAGTAATTAATAGGATGAATAGAAACGAATTTGGAAGGAAATAATTCTAGTGAATAGAAATAATCGTGTTTTTAAGAAGTGAAAATTACGAAAATTATTTTTAATTAATTTTTTATCACACAGGGGGGTCGGGATAGGTGGAAGGGTAGGACAGAACCTAATTAAGATCAACAGCGTCGAAAACCGCCTCGAAATCCCACTCCGTAGTGCAAAGTTATTGTGATAATAGTAATTTGCTATATCGGTTAGGTGAATTTTTAGGTGTAGGTATATTAACAATTTTAAACTTTTTTCAGAGCTAGCCACGCGTGTGAGGTGTCAAAACACGCGTCTGCGCGAGGGCTAAGCAACTACGAAACTAACGAGGGTGGGTGCCGTACAAATTTTTTAATTTAATAAGAAAAAACGTTATTTCTATATAGCAGAAATTAGAAAATACAATATTTGGTCTTCAAACCAGCGGGACTGGCCGCGAAACACGGTCCAGCCTTGAGGTGTGCCTGGTAAGTAATTAATAGGATGAATAGAAACGAATTTGGAAGGAAATAATTCTAGTGAATAGAAATAATCGTGTTTTTAAGAAGTGAAAATTACGAAAATTATTTTTAATTAATTTTTTAATCACACAGGGGGGTCGGGATAGGTGGAAGGGTAGGACAGAACCTAATTAAGATCAACAGCGTCGAAAACCGCCTCGAAATCCCACTCCGTAGTGCAAAGTTATTGTGATAATAGTAATTTGCTATATCGGTTAGGTGAATTTTTAGGTGTAGGTATATTAACAATTTTAAACTTTTTTCAGAGCTAGCCACGCGTGTGAGGTGTCAAAACACGCGTCTGCGCGAGGGCTAAGCAACTACGAAACTAACGAGGGTGGGTGCCGTACAAATTTTTTAATTTAATAAGAAAAAACGTTATTTCTATATAGCAGAAATTAGAAAATACAATATTTGGTCTTCAAACCAGCGGGACTGGCCGCGAAACACGGTCCAGCCTTGAGGGTGTGCCTGGTAAGTAATTAATAGGATGAATAGAAACGAATTTGGAAGGAAATAATTCTAGTGAATAGAAATAATCGTGTTTTTAAGAAGTGAAAATTACGAAAATTATTTTTAATTAATTTTTTAATCACACAGGGGGGTCGGGATAGGTGGAAGGGTAGGACAGAACCTAATTAAGATCAACAGCGTCGAAAACCGCCTCGAAATCCCACTCCGTAGTGCAAAGTTATTGTGATAATAGTAATTTGCTATATCGGTTAGGTGAATTTTTAGGTGTAGGTATATTAACAATTTTAAACTTTTTTCAGAGCTAGCCACGCGTGTGAGGTGTCAAAACACGCGTCTGCGCGAGGGCTAAGCAACTACGAAACTAACGAGGGTGGGTGCCGTACAAATTTTTTAATTTAATAAGAAAAAACGTTATTTCTATATAGCAGAAATTAGAAAATACAATATTTGGTCTTCAAACCAGCGGGACTGGCCGCGAAACACGGTCCAGCCTTGAGGTGTGCCTGGTAAGTAATTAATAGGATGAATAGAAACGAATTTGGAAGGAAATAATTCTAGTGAATAGAAATAATCGTGTTTTTAAGAAGTGAAAATTACGAAAATTATTTTTAATTAATTTTTTAATCACACAGGGGGGTCGGGATAGGTGGAAGGGTAGGACAGAACCTAATTAAGATCAACAGCGTCGAAAACCGCCTCGAAATCCCACTCCGTAGTGCAAAGTTATTGTGATAATAGTAATTTGCTATATCGGTTAGAGTGAATTTTTAGGTGTAGGTATATTAACAATTTTAAACTTTTTTCAGAGCTAGCCACGCGTGTGGGTGTCAAAACACGCGTCTGCGCGAGGGCTAAGCAACTACGAAACTAACGAGGGTGGGTGCCGTACAAATTTTTTAATTTAATAAGAAAAAACGTTATTTCTATATAGCAGAAATTAGAAAATACAATATTTGTACTTCAAACCAGCGGGACTGGCCGCGAAACACGGTCCAGCCTGGAGGTGTGCCTGGTAAGTAATTAATAGGATGAAAAGAAACGAATTTGGAAGGAAATAATTCTAGTAAATAGAAATAATCGTGTTTTTAAGAAGTGAAAATTACGAAAATTATTTTTAATTAATTTTTTAATCACACAGGGGGGTCGGGATAGGTGGAAGGGTAGGACAGAACCTAATTAAGATCAACAGCGTCGAAAACCGCCTCGAAATCCCACTCCGTAGTGCAAAGTTATTGTGATAATAGTAATTTGCTATATCGGTTAGGTGAATTTTTAGGTGTAGGTATGTTAACAATTTAAAACTTTTTTCAGAGCTAGCCACGCGTGTGAGGTGTCAAAACACGCGTCTGCGCGAGGGCTAAGCAACTACGAAACTAACGAGGGTGGGTGCCGTACAAATTTTTTAATTTAATAAGAAAAAACGTTATTTCTATATAGCAGAAATTAGAAAATACAATATTTGTACTTCAAACCAGCGGGACTGGCCGCGAAACACGGTCCAGCCTGGAGGTGTGCCTGGTAAGTAATTAATAGGATGAAAAGAAACGAATTTGGAAGGAAATAATTCTAGTAAATAGAAATAATCGTGTTTTTAAGAAGTGAAAATTACGAAAATTATTTTTAATTAATTTTTTAATCACACAGGGGGGTCGGGATAGGTGGAAGGGTAGGACAGAACCTAATTAAGATCAACAGCGTCGAAAACCGCCTCGAAATCCCACTCCGTAGTGCAAAGTTATTGTGATAATAGTAATTTGCTATATCGGTTAGGTGAATTTTTAGGTGTAGGTATGTTAACAATTTAAAACTTTTTTCAGAGCTAGCCACGCGTGTGAGGTGTCAAAACACGCGTCTGCGCGAGGGCTAAGCAACTACGAAACTAACGAGGGTGGGTGCCGTACAAATTTTTTAATTTAATAAGAAAAAACGTTATTTCTATATAGCAGAAATTAGAAAATACAATATTTGTACTTCAAACCAGCGGGACTGGCCGCGAAACACGGTCCAGCCTGGAGGTGTGCCTGGTAAGTAATTAATAGGATGAAAAGAAACGAATTTGGAAGGAAATAATTCTAGTAAATAGAAATAATCGTGTTTTTAAGAAGTGAAAATTACGAAAATTATTTTTAATTAATTTTTTAATCACACAGGGGGGTCGGGATAGGTGGAAGGGTAGGACAGAACCTAATTAAGATCAACAGCGTCGAAAACCGCCTCGAAATCCCACTCCGTAGTGCAAAGTTATTGTGATAATAGTAATTTGCTATATCGGTTAGGTGAATTTTTAGGTGTAGGTATGTTAACAATTTAAAACTTTTTTCAGAGCTAGCCACGCGTGTGAGGTGTCAAAACACGCGTCTGCGCGAGGGCTAAGCAACTACGAAACTAACGAGGGTGGGTGCCGTACAAATTTTTTAATTTAATAAGAAAAAACGTTATTTCTATATAGCAGAAATTAGAAAATACAATATTTGTACTTCAAACCAGCGGGACTGGCCGCGAAACACGGTCCAGCCTGGAGGTGTGCCTGGTAAGTAATTAATAGGATGAAAAGAAACGAATTTGGAAGGAAATAATTCTAGTAAATAGAAATAATCGTGTTTTTAAGAAGTGAAAATTACGAAAATTATTTTTAATTAATTTTTTAATCACACAGGGGGGTCGGGATAGGTGGAAGGGTAGGACAGAACCTAATTAAGATCAACAGCGTCGAAAACCGCCTCGAAATCCCACTCCGTAGTGCAAAGTTATTGTGATAATAGTAATTTGCTATATCGGTTAGGTGAATTTTTAGGTGTAGGTATGTTAACAATTTAAAACTTTTTTCAGAGCTAGCCACGCGTGTGAGGTGTCAAAACACGCGTCTGCGCGAGGGCTAAGCAACTACGAAACTAACGAGGGTGGGTGCCGTACAAATTTTTTAATTTAATAAGAAAAAACGTTATTTCTATATAGCAGAAATTAGAAAATACAATATTTGTACTTCAAACCAGCGGGACTGGCCGCGAAACACGGTCCAGCCTGGAGGTGTGCCTGGTAAGTAATTAATAGGATGAAAAGAAACGAATTTGGAAGGAAATAATTCTAGTAAATAGAAATAATCGTGTTTTTAAGAAGTGAAAATTACGAAAATTATTTTTAATTAATTTTTTAATCACACAGGGGGGTCGGGATAGGTGGAAGGGTAGGACAGAACCTAATTAAGATCAACAGCGTCGAAAACCGCCTCGAAATCCCACTCCGTAGTGCAAAGTTATTGTGATAATAGTAATTTGCTATATCGGTTAGGTGAATTTTTAGGTGTAGGTATGTTAACAATTTAAAACTTTTTTCAGAGCTAGCCACGCGTGTGAGGTGTCAAAACACGCGTCTGCGCGAGGGCTAAGCAACTACGAAACTAACGAGGGTGGGTGCCGTACAAATTTTTTAATTTAATAAGAAAAAACGTTATTTCTATATAGCAGAAATTAGAAAATACAATATTTGTACTTCAAACCAGCGGGACTGGCCGCGAAACACGGTCCAGCCTGGAGGTGTGCCTGGTAAGTAATTAATAGGATGAAAAGAAACGAATTTGGAAGGAAATAATTCTAGTAAATAGAAATAATCGTGTTTTTAAGAAGTGAAAATTACGAAAATTATTTTTAATTAATTTTTTAATCACACAGGGGGGTCGGGATAGGTGGAAGGGTAGGACAGAACCTAATTAAGATCAACAGCGTCGAAAACCGCCTCGAAATCCCACTCCGTAGTGCAAAGTTATTGTGATAATAGTAATTTGCTATATCGGTTAGGTGAATTTTTAGGTGTAGGTATGTTAACAATTTAAAACTTTTTTCAGAGCTAGCCACGCGTGTGAGGTGTCAAAACACGCGTCTGCGCGAGGGCTAAGCAACTACGAAACTAACGAGGGTGGGTGCCGTACAAATTTTTTAATTTAATAAGAAAAAACGTTATTTCTATATAGCAGAAATTAGAAAATACAATATTTGTACTTCAAACCAGCGGGACTGGCCGCGAAACACGGTCCAGCCTGGAGGTGTGCCTGGTAAGTAATTAATAGGATGAAAAGAAACG